>JAODAL010011783.1:0-98334 GCA_025379985.1 Phyllomedusa bahiana
GTTCCCTCCATGGAGTGGTGAGTCTTGGGGTATGAACCTGGGGCAATTACTTGCAGGGAGGTTATAAGTCTTCCCTGTATTTGGATGAGTTTACTTTTGAAGCTCTGGTTTCTTCTAACACTTCCTAAACATAGTGATATATTAAAATGTGGTTCCTATACTTTTGCTCTGATTTTGTGAGATACGAAAATTAAACTGTAAACCCCAAACATAATGGGTACATACAACACTGAAGAATGTTTGGGCGCTACATAAGCAATGTTAAATTAAAGAAGTTCTTCTATAAAGACAGCCTTTTCTTGCCCTAATGGTATGGGAATTTTCCAGTGGGGTCCCTCACTTGTAAATACTCTTAATAGGTTTTTGTAGAGATGCTGGCCTGTCTGCCCTTTCACGTGTCTTTATATCAACGAGAATAATGAATTGTTTTGGGGTGGAATGGAAATTGTTGCATGTTCCGGGGTTTCAAATTTAAAGGGGGTTTTACCCAAAAAAGATTGACGTGCAAAGCTTGCAAATGAATAACAAACATTTTCCCCCTTTCATTATTATTAAAAATTTGCACCTTTTTTTGTTTTAGCTGCTCCTTTTGATCCTTGTTTACACTCGCCCCGGGGGATACAACGGGAGAGCTTAAATCCGGGTCAGACATGCTCAGATATACCTCCCTCTAGGCACTATGATGTTCAAACCATTCGGGCCAAACAGTTCTTAGGACAAATATATCCCAAATTGGAATTTGTTTTCCTTTTGGGGGAAATGTTTTTCTGCATCAGACAAAATAGCTTTTTTAGCCCTCGAGGTAGACCATGCTTTGTGTTCAATCCAAAAACTATACATTCAGTGATGGGCATATAAGTAAGCCCAAAAAAGTTGGACCCCCTTTTTCCCCTTTCCCAAAGATTTTTCTGTATTTTCATGACTAAAAAAATGAAAAATTCACACTGAAGGAAACAAAAAACCTATAAATTAACACATTAAATTATACCCTTTTATCAAAAAAGGTGAAAAAACTGAAAATTTTGTCTTATATTTGGTTTTTCAAAGACCCCCTTTTGCTTTGTTCTGCTTTGCACCTCTTGGCTTTCCTCTGATGATTTCCCAAGAGGTAGTCCCCTGAAAGGGTTTTTTCATTCACGGGTGTGCCCTGTCAGGCTTAATAATTTGGGATTTCTTGCCTTATAAAGGGTTGGGGGCCCCATCAGTTGTGTTGTTTAAAAGCCGGGTGGAAACAGCGAAAGTAAAGAAAAACGAGTGGCCTCAACTTTAAGAAATGAAGGTCATCAGTCCGAAAAATTGGGGAAACTTTGAAATGTCCCCAATTGCAGTGAAAAAAAACCATCAACGCTACAAAGAAACTGGCTCACATGAGGACCGCCCCGGGAAAGGGGGGCAAGAGTAACCTCTGCTGCGGAGGATAAGTTCATCCAGTCACCACCTCAGAAATCGGGGTTAAAACACTCGTTTAGAGACCAGGTCAAGCCACAGAGTTCTAGCCAGAAAAATCTCTACAAAAAACTGTTAAGAGACTGGTTCGCAGCCCATGGTAAAATAGCTGCTAGGAAACCACTGAAGGAACGGGGCAAAAAGCAGAAGAACTAAAGAACCAAAAGGAATGGACTTTAACCATGGAAATCTGTGCTTTGTTGATGATCCAAATTTTGAGACTTTGGTTCCCAAACCACCGTGTCTTTTGTGCGATGCGAAAAGGTAACTATGGACTCAACATGCCTGGTTCCCCCCGTGAAGCAGGAGGAGGAGGTGTATGGTTGGGGGGGCCGGTTTCCCAACCGTAAAGCATGGAGGGGGAAAGGGGGGGGGGGGGGGGGGGGGGGGGGGGGGGGGGGAGGGGGGGGGGGGGGGGGGGGGGGGGGGGGGGGGGGGGGGGGGGGGGGTGGGGGGGGGCCTGTTTCCTCCCGTGAAGCATGGAGGAGGAGGTGTGGGGGGTGCTTTGCTGGGGGCACTTTTGGGATTTATTCCAAATTGAAGAATACGACCAGCGGGTTTAACCACAGCATTTTTGCAGCGTCATCAAATTCCAAACCGTTTGCGTTTAGTTTTGGGCCATATTTATTTCA
Source organism: Phyllomedusa bahiana (assembly GCA_025379985.1). Taxonomy (NCBI): domain Eukaryota; kingdom Metazoa; phylum Chordata; class Amphibia; order Anura; family Hylidae; genus Phyllomedusa; species Phyllomedusa bahiana. The sequence goes on from JAODAL010011783.1 coordinate 2,079, forward strand.
ACAGGACAATGCCCCAAACACCTCCCCGACGTTTTAAGGGGTATTTTACCAAGAAGGAGAGAGATGGGGTGCTACACCAAAAAAAAACCTGGGCCCCCAGTCACCAGACCTGACCCATCGAGATGGTTTTTAGTGAGCTGGACCGCAAGGAAGGGAAAAAGGGGGAAAAAGTGCTAACATCTCGGGAACCCTTAAAACTGTTTGGGAAAACCATTTTTTGGGGACTACTTTTGAACTCATCAAAAGAATGCCAAATGTGCAAAGCCGTAAACAAAGCAAAAGGGGGTACTTTTAAAAAGAATATAAGACAATTTTCGTTTGGGGTTTCCCCTTTTTGATAAATTATAATTCCACGGTTAATTCTATTTTGATGCCTTCGGGGGAATCTACAATTTTATAGTCAGAAAACAAAAACTCTTGGAATTAGAATTTGCCAAACTTTTGGGCTATACTGTAAGTCCCCTTCAGTTTTTTTTTGCCGTTATTAACTCTTTTGGCCCCCATCACCACCCACTTAATTTTAATAATTTTTACAGAAACCCACTAAATACCATGAATAGGGACGAAAAATTTGATTCAATGGGGTATAAAAGGGGATCGTCCCCCAAAAAAACGTGGGGGTTTTTCTGTCCATCCACTCATATAAGAAACTTGGGAGACCACGCTTGTTCTGTGCATAAGGCTTATACTTTCAGTAAATAGGGCAAACATATTCAGATTCTGCAAAAACATGCATGAAAAAAGGAAAAAAGACTCCATAGGCTCTCCCTGTAGAACTCTATGGTCCTATCATGACCCTACCATGGTATCTGTTGGGATACGTTTTTCGCAATGTAGATGTCTATCATAGCCAACTCCTCTGTTGGTGGTGCGAGCACAGCTTCTGAGCTCTTTACCATCTGAGCTCCACCTGAGAGATTCACCAACTGTCAAGAGAGTCTCGGAGATTTCTCCTGGAATATTTTGGGAGAGTTGTGAAGTAGGAAGAGCTGAGGAAACAGTCAACGGCCGAGCCCGGGTGGCTGGGGAACTGACTAGTATAAATAGTACCTAGCACGTAAAAGACAGAGGGCCTACTTGTAGATTTGCATGGTGGCCATTGGGACTGGATAGTATCCCACCCCTACTACTACTTTTTTTTTCACAAAATCTCCTTAGAGGTCTTCTATAGGTAGATATGCTATAGATCTTAGTGTACGACTTATGTATTACCCATAGGAGCCATCTCATGTCTCCATGGCGCAAGTTGCAGAACGTATACATCCATTCACAGAGGGCCCACATTGCCTGCGATAATTTAATGTATCCATGGTGAGAATGGAAAAGCTGCCTTTTCCCCGGTCCCCTTGTTGTTTGCATACCCAAAAAGCAATGGTTTGGAAGCTTAGGATTGTCAATTAGTGAATAGCTCCAGGTGGCCTGGCATAGCCAGGTTCTCCCTCCCCACCATTGTCCAGCGAGTCTTGTAGTGTTAATCTTCTTAGTGACACTCCACACTCTGTAGAGTGGAGGTCCTATCGGGAAATACATAGGGCCAGATTTACAGGCTCTCGAAACTTGCTTTATGTTATGAATGGCTTTGACATCTGGCGGTAACTGTGGTGCGGGGGATAGGGAATTAAGAGACCTCTCTGCTAGCCAAGGTGAAAAGAAGGTTATACACCCCAGTGGGTTTCTATAGGCACAAAGAAAGCCGGGCTGTATTGACACAGTACTCGTTTTGACTAAAACATCCTTAAAATGTTCATGGGGAAGAGCTGATGAAAGGAACTAATTCTCATCTACATGAAAAGGTTGTATGAACCCCTCACTTGCGTTCATTCAGTTTTCGGAGGCCATGTAATACAATCACTTCTTAACGTGGTGGAAGATAGAAAGACATACAGGTCAATGCTCTTACCACCACATTGTTGTCCACTCTGGTACAACTAACCATGTAAATTCTACCCAACTGACCCGCTTACCCGGCCCATTTACTCTAGACAATGGGGAGGAATTTTAGACTATTTCCACTGGCATGTTCATTAGTGCTGAGAAAAATCTTCGAACTCACCATGTACATCAGGGATTCTGGTCCTGCAATAAATGTTGTTGTAGGGTTTAACTAAATGAAGGCTAACAAATAAGCCTAGTATTAAGCCAATGCAGCTTGTATTATACTCCAGAGCTGCAATCACTGTTCTGCTTATGAAGTCTCTATTACATTAAGGCCATGTTCACACGGCTTATTTGGGCACGTATTTCAGACCGTAATTCGCGGCGTACTGCGCAAATTATGGGCTGAAATACATCCCAGTCATAACGGTAATCCACAGTTCTCATAGAGAAATATGGATTACGTCTCCTCTCCCTGCTCGGAGAATCCGCTGAGCGGGGAGAGAAGTGACATGTGAATTACTAGCGGCATATACGCACCGCTAATAATGATAGTCTATGGTACGGCGAGGTGCCGGCCTCCCCGCTCCCGCCCCGCCCCCGGCCACACAGCGTAATTGCGCGGCCTAATGACGCCCCGCAACTAAGCCGTGTGAACATGGCCTAACAACAAAGCAAAGTCTAGCGCCACGGTTGGCTCTCAGCTAGCTGCAGAAGAGGGCAGCGTTTGCAGTCGTCCTCCTTATTTACTTTTATATGAGCTCCCGAATATAGCAGATCACACACATTCAGCTATATTCGTAACTTTCGGCATGTGCCGCCATTCTCATACACATGCAACCGTGGCACTAGACTTTACTTCCTGGAAACACTATTTTAAATTATCCTCTTATCCTGAGTTACATTCTGTATTATACTCCAGAGCTGCACTCACTATTCTGCTGGTGCAGTCACTGTGTACATACATTACTTATCCTGTACTGATCCTGAGTTACATCCTGTATTACATTCCAGAGCTGCACTCACTATTCTGCTGGTGCAGTCCCTGTATACATACACTACTTATCCCGTACTGATCCTGAGTTACATCCTGTATTATACTCCAGAGCTGCACCCACTATTCTGCTGGTGCAGTCACTGTGTACATACATTACATTACTTATCCTGTACTGATCCTGAGTTACCTCCTGTATTATCCTCCAGAGCTGCACTCACTATTCTGCTGGTGCAGTCACTGTGTACATACATTACTTATCCTGTACTGATCCTGAGTTACATCCTGTATTATACTCCAGAGCTGCACCACTATTCTGCTAGTGCAGTCACTGTAATACATACATTACTTATCCTGTACTGATCCTGAGTTACATCCTGTATTATCCTCCAGAGCTGCACTCACTATTCTGCTGGTGCAGTCACTGTATACATACATTACTTATCCCATACTGGTCCTGAGTTACATTCTGTATCATACTCCAGAGCTGCACTCACTATTCTGCTGGTGCAGTCACTGTGTACATACATTACTTATCCTGTACTGATCCTGAGTTACATCCTGTATTATACTCCAGAGCTTCACTTACTATTCTGCTGGTGAAGTCACTGTGTACATACATTACATTACTTATCCTGTACTGGTCCTGAGTTACATGCTGTATCATACTCCAGAGCTGCGCTCACTATTCTGCTGGTGCAGTCACTGTGTACATACATTACTTATCCTGTACTGATCCTGAGTTACATCCTTTATTATACTCCAGAGCTGCACTCACTATTTTTGCTGGTGCAGTCACTGTGTACATACATTACTTATCCTGTACTGATCCTGAGTTACATCCTGTATTATACTCCAGAGCTGCACTCACTATTCTGCTGGTGCAGTCACTGTGTACATACATTACATTACTTATCCTGTACTGATCCTGAGTTATATCCTGTATTATACTCCAGAGCTGCACTCACTATTCTGCTGGTGCAGTCACTGTACATACATCACTTATCCTGATATACATCCTGTATTATACTCCAGAGCTGCACTCACTATTCTTCTGGAGCAGTCACTATGTGCATACATTACTTATCCTGTACTGATCCTGAGTTACATCCTGGTGCACACAGTGACTGCACCAGCAGAATACAGTGCAGCTCTGGAGTATAATACAGGATGTAACTCAAGATCCGTACAGGATAAGTAATGTAATGTATGTACACAGTGACTGCACCAGCAGAATAGTAAGTTCAGCTCTGGAGTATAATACAGGCTGTAACTCAGGATCAGTACGGGATAAGTAATGTATGTACACAGTGACTGCACCAGCAGAATAGTGAGTGCAGCTCTGGAGTATAATACAGGCTGTAACAATGCATCAGTACAAGTAAGTAACTCCACCAGCAGAATAGTGAGTGCAGCACTGAAGTACAATACTGACACGTTTTTGAAACTGGTTTTACTTATAGCAATGTATTTAATACATTTTTGTAGCAGTTTTCTAGATGTTAAAAATGAACATTTTCTGCTATATGGTTACTCATGTTTTTTTTTTTCTATTCGTTTAATACAGGCCTCAGAGACATTGTACCGCATGGGCGTAACCAGAGGTTATGTGAAGCCTATTAGACACGGAGAGGTAAGCATGTTCTGAAGGCTAATTAATTCCTCAGTCATTTACATTCAGTCACGAGATAAGTTTTACATTGGTTGCAAAGAAACTGTTCTATAAGCTTTGAATTTGGTTGAAGTTTTTAACATTCATATGAATAAGGAAGGGAATAAATGCTCCTGAAAAGCACCAATAGTGGAGAAGGCTGAAGCAGTCTACAACCAATGATAAAACACAGTTTCTTCCTATACTTCATATAGTCTTTTTTCTAGATTTATTAATATGGAGGTCGTTGCCCAGGTCTAAAGTCAAAGCAGTTGTATAGCAGCTGCCATTATGCCCAGCTGGTGATGACCTCTGCCTTAAGGTTTGTGGTGTATGAGGGTCACCTTAAGTTGTTGGGGGAAATTCTTAAGCAGCTTTTCTTTGAGGTCAATGATTCAATGGTCTCAGGTGCAAAAGTGCGCTTCCTGAATGCAGCAGCCAGGCTTGTCTTTCTTTCCAACCGCTATACTGATGCCTCTACCCTGTGTCAGTCACTGCACTGGCTACCTATTCAGTACAGAATACAACATAAACTCATCACTCTCACCCATAAAGCTCTCCACAGTGTTGCTCCTCCCTACATCTCCTCCCTCATCTCTGTCTACCGCCCTACCCGTGCTCTCCACTCTGCTGATGATATCAGATTACATTCCTCAATCATCCGAACCTCCCATGCCCGTCTCCAAGACTTCACACGTGCGGCGACAATTCTCTGGAATATGCTACCACGGACGATCAGGCACATTCACAACTCTCAGAGTTTTAAGAGAGCGCTGAGAAAACATCTTCTCAGCCTTGCCCACCAAGATCCCTAACTGCTATCACACACATCTGTCACTCCCTACACTTGGGCACTCACAGGCACTTATCTGTATATAGATGTACTGTCAGGGTGGCAGGGTCACCCAATTTTTATGTAAACCACCTCCTATTTATGTAACATGGCTGGACCATTGTAAACCTTGCACTTCTTAACCCTTTGTATCACCCATACACCACAATAGATTGTAAGCTCTCACGAGCAGGGTCCTCACACCTCGTGTCTCATTTGTAAGTTCTTTTAATGTGTAATGTCTGTATGTACACCCTCTAAATTTTAAAGTGCTGCGGAATATGTAGGCGCTATATAAATAAAAATTATTATTATTATTATTCCTATTTTAGGTAAGTATAGTTTTAAAGGACAATCCGAGACCTTGGCATGAAAGGGATGGCCAATCAGTGCTTGATTGTTAGCGACGCTCTCAAAGTCAGACTCCAATCAGTGCAAGGATAGGCCTTTTTAATAGAAATTGACCTTTGGGGACTGATTTTGTTTGTGTTAATTGCTCTGCTGCTAAATATAATGTCTTGTGTATTATATGTATTACATGTTTCCTCCAAATCTGCATTGTATTTTCCTGGAGACATGTGAAGTGGGTGTTTTATTATTTGCAAGTCAAGGTGGGTAAATGATGGGAAAGCAAAGTCTAGCTGGGTCTTAGGGTATGTTCACACGGCATATTGCGGCGCATACAGTACGCGGCGCAATACAACGTGTGTTTCGGGAGCTCGCGCTTATCAGCGCATACTCCTGAGGCACGGGGAGAGGGCGGGGCGGCCCCATACACATGCATTACTCGCGCCACGTAATCGCCGCAAATAATTGACATGTCACTTATCTCCCCGCGCGTACAATACGATAGTATTGTACGCGCGAGGGGACAAGGCATAATTCATAGTTCTCTATGAGAGCTATGGATTACCGTAATTGCGGTGCGCATTTCGCCACATATTAAGCACAGTACGTGGCAAAATACACCCGCAATTACGCCTCAAAATAAGCTGTGTGAACATACCCTTAAAGGGGTTGTCTCACTACAAAGATTATCTTTCAACCTATATGGAACATTAAATGAAGACTTTTTCCAAATACATTAGCCTTTTGATATTACCTTGTTCAGAAGATAACAGATATTTTACCTGCAGGTAAACCTACAGGTTTCTATGGTTACCATCCTGCTCTCCCTTCCTGATTGGACAGAAAGCAGAAAGTGAGGTTACCAGAACTGTCGGCAGCTTGAAAACAGAGTGTGTTATCTGTAACAAACAAATTATATTACTTAAAGGGGTTCTCCGAGAAAAGAAGAAAACTAAATAGATAAACTACATGTCATAATGGAAACAATCCTAAATATATTTAATTAGAAAAGTCTGCCCGTTTTGTCTAGGGGATAATAAATATAGAAGAACAAAATGGCTGGGCTCCTTCCTGAGCAGGAAGTAGGACAGGTTCTGTGAGTTACTTCCTGGTTTGGCTGACTGACATAACTGAGCATGTGTGCTGTGCTCAGTCAGCCTGAGAGACTTGCAGTATGAGGGACGGCTCTGTAGAGTAGAAAGGAGACCAAGGGCAGTACACACAGATATATATATATATATATATACCTACCTAAATTTGGTGTGGATATAGTATATAGAATCTACAGCTCAGCTGGGAGGAAGCAGGGGGTTGTGGGAAATGTAATATTCACACAGCGTGCCTAACATCTGTGGCTCTGCCCAGTGAGGAGAAAGATCCCACATGGCAATAATATGTGATATAGCAGTGTCTATAAGTAGTTCCCACACTGGATTGTGACAGATAGTTACTGCTTAGCTTTAGTATTACTGCACTATATCTTCTTATTTTTTTTTGGGTTTCTCACACAACCCCATTAATTACTTTTGATGGTTTACTTTGAGCTCTGTAGTTCTCTACTGTATAGATTAAATCTCTTGTAGTCATGTCCATGCAATTAGAAGCAAGGGTGAGGAAGTGTGAGTCTGAAGCTGGCCGAGGGGGGAGAAAGTGACATGTGAATTACCAGCGGCGTATACGCGCCGCTGGTAATGCAAGTCTACGGACTGGCGAAGTGCCGGGGCCCCGCTCCCGTCCCGCCCCGCCCCCGGCCACACGGCGTAATTGAGGGGCGTAATTATGTCCCGCAGTTAAGCCGTGTGAACATAGCCTTACACTTATTTAATGCACCTAAAAACTGCCGTAGCACTGCCAATTTTTGGACATCTCGCCCCAGGTTTTTTCAGGAAATCAAAGAACTGAGTATTGGCCCTAATTACGAATATTTCATACTTAGGTTTGTTATGACTAGGTTAGTGAATTTCTGCTTGAGAATTTGGCGGCCATGATTCTGGGCTTTGAGACTCCTAGGAGGAGCTGTAACACAAGTTGGAAGTGTCTTCCACATGTAGTTATCTATCCCTCTGTGACCTAAGCAGGAAAAGGGGCTGAGGGGTGCAGCAGGTATAAAGGGTTAGAACCATGAGATATGATTGTAGGATTTTGTCCAGATTTTTCGTCTCTCTTGGATCCAATCAGTGAAAGTCTGTTATTCTTTGTTATCCCTTTTATCTCAGGAACTGTTTTTGCATGCTCTTATGTATGTCTATTATTCTTTATTTTCGTAACTAAGTACTGTACCTATATCTTAAAGCCTAAAACGTTAATAGTTTTCCCTTGTTGCCTTAAAAATCTGAACATCTCTGTAGAGTGTAAGTTGTTTGCCTATATCACCTGTAGTGTTAAATCCTTTCACTTAAAGGGGTTGTCTCACTACATTGTTTCATCTTACCTCAGTCCTATTTTCTTGGTTTCATTTTGAATTCAGGAGTGTTTACTGGCTTCTACCAGGCTGCAGTAGAAGCCAGGACTGTAGCTATAGCAACCAGTGCTGGCAGCCTATCAGGAGAGATCAAACAGGTCTGTAGCTATAGTGACCAGTGCTGGCAGCCTATCAGGAGAAATTTAAAAGGTCTGTAGCTATAGTGACCAGTACTGCCAGCCTATCAGGAGAGATTGAACAGGTCTGTAGCTATAGCAACCAGTGCTGGCAGCCTATCAGGAGAGATGGAACAGGTCTGTAGCTATAGCAACCAGTGCTGGCAGCCTATCAGGAGAGATTGAACAGGTCTGTAGCTATAGTGACCTGAGGAGCTGATGCAGCCCATACAAGAGGGGATATCTAGGAATAGGTAGGACACTGTTAATGGACACATATTGCAAAGTGACTTGTTTTTGCAAGATCTTTAACATAAAAAGCAACAATTCTTGTAGTGAGACAACCCCTTTAATTTTTGGTAGGTGGTGACAGTCTTTGTACTCAATTGGACTGTTTATTTGGGCGTGCATGTATTGCTCAATGTATAGCCTTAGTGAGGGGCTAGTGTGAGGTTTAGCTGAGGAGTATTTGCCTAGGTCATACCCGTGCCGCACAGGTGAGGACTGCGCCCTAGAACCCTTCCTGTGCAGTTCCCTTTTGCCTGATGTTTTAGGTGTCAGCAGCAGGATCTAATCTCTCGCCCTATTTGTAACCCTCTATGTCAGTCTGGAGCGCTAATTGTAGTCTTGGCATGGAAACTTCATAATGGTAAAGCGAAACGTATTGTTCCCCAATAAAGTACAGGGAAATTTTTTTTTTGTTTTGCTTTTTTAAATCGGGGGCCGGGCACTTTGTGTTCACTTGCACTACCTAACCAGCCAGAGTAAATTGCTCCTGACCAGAATTTGACCAGGATCATTATATCCTTGTCTCTTTTTTTTGACAGCCACCAATGCTGATGTCCCCAAGAATTTCTTTCACCCCTTACTTACAATGGACATATCGCTACATCCTATTGTCGGTAAGGAGTTATGGAGCGGGCTTACTTGCCGTAGGCGGCGGTGCCGACTGATTGTTACAGCTGGCACTCACCACCACTAACATCAGAGATCGGAGCACCTATCCCCGCTGTTTAAACAATTAGGGGGACATGAATGAAAACTGCCTTGGTCTAAGATTTTCTTTGTTGCCCATAGCAACCAATCACAGCTCATAGCAACCAATCAGAGCCCATAGCAACCAATCAGAGCTCATAGCAACCAATCAGAGCGCCCCTTTCATTTTTTTTCAGAGCACTATAGGAAATGAAAGCTGAGCTCTGATTGGTTGCTATTGGCAACAAAGAAAGTCTTAGACCAAGACAGTTTTCATACATGTGGCCCTTAGTCATTTCGGCAATCACAGCTGCAGTGTCTACATGAATGAGGAATGGTGCTGCGCACCTATCCTCCCTCCAATCATCCCCTCTGCACGTGTGCCGATTGGTTACCATGGCAGCTGAAAATCGAATGAAGGCTTCCATAGCCACCATATTAGTGTTTCTATTACTTCCTGCCTCAGGCAGGAAGTAATAGAACCGCCATCTTGGTTGACCCTTCTGCAATATTTATAGAATGCAGAAGGGTGTACAAGCGATACACCCAATAATGGTCACCCTAGGAGGGCTAGTAGTGTAAAAATAAAAAAAAAGTTTTAAACGTTTAAAAAATAATACAAAATACAAAATCTAACATGAAGGGGCGTGCAATGGGTGCGGTGTGGGCGTTCTGGGGCGGGACGCAGCACATTCGAAAACTCCGAGGCATGTACGATCGCGGGTCGGCAAATTGAGGCGCATTGCAGCGCTCGCCAGCTCCGACAGGCAGACCTAGTTGAATGTGGTCTAAATGCTCCGGTGGAGGCGAAGTGAAGCGAGAACGTAACATGAGAGGAAACATATAGAAGATCGCAACAGAAATCTTGGCGCTCAGCGCCGTGCGGCATGGAGTATGATTCCCAAAAAATCGCTTTTATTAGGTGTAAAACATTATCAGAAAAAAGAGTTCAAACCTACTAAAAAAATATATAAATAAAATCACTTTCCAAAAATCAAGAACGGCGCAATGTCAGGAATTAGAAAATTGGAAATTGCCAGGAAATACCAGAAATTCAAATTCTGTAAGCGTTTCTCTTTGGTCGGCAATAACCACCAATCAGAATAGAAGCGACAGTGACCCATTATAAACCTTTGGAGAAGTATTGACCAATCACATGAAAAGGCGGGACAGTTCAAAATACAGTAAAAATGCAGAAAAGAGCTGATTGGCTGAGCTAACGGGGGCTTCGCTATCCCGGCCAATCAGAGTGTGACCTACTTTGTCCCATTGTAGTCTATGGAGAGATCGGGGCATGGGGTATGATTAAAAAAATCGTTTTTATTAGGTGTAAAATATTATCTGAAAAAGAGCTAAAACCTTCTATAAACATAAATCAATCAAATCCCGAACAACGCGTTTGTCGCCGAGACCGGCGCTACATAAGGAATTGCGATATAGAGAATTGCCGGGAAATTACAGTAATTCAAATTCTGAAAAGCGCTTCTCATTGGTCGGCAAAAAACCAGCCAATCAGGATAGGAGCGACGTGACCCATTATAAGCTATGGAGAAGTATTGACCAAATCAGAATAGGAGCGACAGTTGACCCATTATAAGCTATGGAGAATATTGACCAATCAAATAAAAAAGGGGGGACAGTTTCAAAATACAGTAAAAAAGGCAGAAAAGAGCTGATTGGTTGAGCCCAGGTGACAGAAATGAATCCACCAATCATATGTGTGCGTCTATTTTGAGTGGAGCAAGAAGAGCGCGATAGAAGGGCGCCCTAAAAGTTATTACTGTCTATGGGAAAATATTCTAGTACTGTGATTGGTTGGGGGGGGGGGGAGGGGGGCTCGTCCTGCTTAGCCAATCAAGCGGGTGAGCATCCCTTATCTCATAGAGTTCTATGGGGAAAAGAAATGCAGAGCGAGCTCTGTTGTGATTGGCTCAGTTTAAAAAGGGAGGCGCGGTTTTTTGGGCCAATGGGAGAGCGAGCGACGCTCTTATGGGTTTTCTAATGCAATCTATAATAAAACTGTACATGGCCGAAATCAAATGATAAGACTCACGAAGTTGTGCCGATCTCTATATAAAAAGAACCATAAGATGGGGGTACCGAAATTAAAGAAACAAAAATGAACTAATTGAATTCATTTTTATTTGTTTATTTTCGTTACCCCCATATTATTGTTTATTTTATATAACAATCGGCACAAACTTCGTGAGTCTTATCATTTGATTTCTGCCATGTACAGTTTTATTATTAGGTTGCATTAGAAAACCCATAGGAGCGTCGCTCGCTCTCCCATTGGTCCAATAACCGCGCCTCTTTTTAACTGAGGCCCAATCACAAACAGAGCTCGCTCTGCATTTTTTTCCCCATAGAACTATATGAGATAAGTAGCTCACCCGCTGATGGCTAAGCTGGACGAAAGCCCCCCCTTCCCCCCCAACCAAACACAGTACTAGAAATTTTTTCCCATAGACAGTATGACAAAAATTTTAGGGCCCCCCTTCTATCGCGCTCTTCTTGCTCCACTCAAAATAGACGCAACTACATATAAATTGGTGGATTTTATTATCTGCCGCCTGGTCTCATCCAATCAGCTCTTTTATGTTTTTTTTTACTGTATTTTGAACTGTCCCTACTTTTATTTGTTATTGATCAATTTCTACTCCATAGGTTATAAATGGGGCACTGTCGCTCCTATTCTGATTGGCTGTTTTTTTGCTGCCCAATGAGAAGGGGATTACAGAATTTTTGAATTACTGTATTTCCCGCAATTTTCAATATCCCAATACCTGATGTAGCGCCGGTGACGGCGACAAACGCGTTGTTAGTGATTTTATTTCTGTTTGTTTATAGAAGGTTTCAGCTCTTTTACAGAGAATGTTTTACACTTAATTAAAAATGATTTATTTCCTAATACTCCATGCCTCACGGCGCTGAGATTTTTAGTGCCCCCTTCTCTCCATAGACTACAATGGGAGAAAGTGCTCGCGCTCTGATTGGTTCGGGATAGCCAAGGCCCCCGCTAGTTCAACCAATCAACTCTTTTTCTTCCTTTTTTACTGTATTTTGAACTGGGCCCCGGGCCCTTTGCATTTGATTGGTCCTTACTTCTCCACAGGTTTTAATGGGTCACTGTCGCTCGTATTCTGATTGGCTGGTTTATGCCGACAAATGAGAAGACCTTACAGAATTTGAATTACTGTATTTCCCGGCAATTTTCAATTTCCAATTCCTGATGTTGCGCCGTTCTTGATTTTTTGTTAGTGATTTTATTTAGGTATTTTTTTTAGAAGGTTTCAGCTCTTTCTCAGAAAAATTTTACACGAAATTAAAAAATTTTTTTTTTTTTTCCCAAACTCCATCCTCCCCGGAGCTGAGAGCGGATTTATTTCTTGACATTTATATTTTTTCCCCCTTTAAATTTTTTTAAGATGATCCCATTTTTTCCCACTACATTTTTTCCCGTTTTTTTAGAAAAGTTTTGATTTTTCCCCCTTATTCTTTCTTTTCATTTCATTCATTCATTTGAAAAAAAAAATCTTTTTTGCTCTTCAAAACTTTTTTTAATAAATTTTCTCGCGGGTTTTCCACCCCAAAACCCGGGAATGGGAAAATTACATGTTAGGTTCTTTTACTTTTTGCGCCAAAGCCCCTTCTTGGCCTAAGTCCCTGCCGGGCGCCTCACAAAACTGGCGAGGCGGGGGGAACTTTACCCCCGAAAGTTTGAGCGAACCCCTCGGGGGGAAGAATTTTGGGGCACAGTCCCTTCTGCGCCTAAGCCCCCGAAATGCGCCTCCCCAACACTGGCGAGGCGCAGGGGGATTTTTTCATCGTGAAAGGGGCGAAACCTCGGGGCCCCCCGACAAAACATGAGGCCAGCTTTGGGCTTAAAATTTCGGGCGAAAAACGGGCGCCCCGACGTGGTGAATTAAATACATGTCCCCCCTTTTTTTGGAAAACCTTCCGCCCCGAAATTGCCCAAACATTTAAAGTTTTAAACTTCATCAAACCCCCTTTGTCTGCTGAACCCCGGGTTTTTAAAGAAAAAAAAAAAAAACTTTTTTATTTTTTTTGGTTTCATTTCAAAAGGCATAAAAATTTTGGGAAATTTAAAAAACTTCAGTTTGCAAAAAATAAATAAAAACAAAACTCGCAAAAACGTGGCGCAAGTAGTTTTTTTGCTTTTTTTTCCCACGGGAATTTTTTTCCTTTTTCCCATCCCTTTTTGGGACATTCCATGGCATTTTTCAAAACAAACTTTTTTCTTGCAAAAAAAAAACCCCTCATAGGTCTATATGGATGGAAAAAAAAAAAAAAAAAATGAAACCCAAAAAAAAATGTTTACGGGCCCATCAGGAAGGGGTTAAAAAAAGGTTTTTCAGAAAAAGCCGGCCCGTTGCCCGGGTTTAATATCATAGAGGGAGGGTCTCTCATTCAGGACCCTCTTCCATGAGCCAGAGTGGAGAGGCATTAACAAAGAGTAATTGTCACTTTTGCAGAAAGTCCAAAAACTGTTTTAAACACTTTGGTGTTCCAAAAAATTTAAGAATGGTGCCCAAAAAGGTTTTCCTTTAAAAGTTGACAAATAGCTGTAAAGCCAGCTCACCTTCTTTGGCGTGTTCGGGGAATGATTCCCGGGGGTCCCACGGTAGTTTCCAAGAGGCAATTTGGTAAAGATAAAAATTTGAGGGGGTATCCCAGCCCCAAATAAAATCAAAAAGGGTTTAAAAATTTTAAATCCATTAAAAAAAGGGGGGTAACAGGGGTACAAACAACGTGCCGATTTTTGGGGGGTTAGAAAAACCTTTCCCTTTTGTTCCACTATTACCACTTTTTTGGATTTTTTTATTTACCCTTTTTTTAAATTAATCAACCTTTTGGGTTTTTATCATGCTAAAATATCCCTCAATTTCAAATTATGCCCATCAAGGTTACCCATTTGTCCTATGATGGCTCAGGAGTCTAATCCTCCAGCCACAGATCTTGGGACAAGAGGCTTTATTCGGGAGTCGCAAATCTGGGTTCTTCTCCTTTTGCCAACGTCTTTTGTCAAACCTCTTTGGAGAATCCAATTTTAAAGAACAGCCCCTTGACGGGTAAGCAGTCCCAAGGAAAAATAATCTGTGGGACGGGGTTTAAAATATTTATTTGAGGGCCCCATTTCACATTTTTTAAGGTAACACTTGATAGTCTTTGAAGTGACCACTTTTTAACTGTTAGCTTTTCCATCTCAGGGCCCCGTCAGGGCCCCCCTTTTACATATAAGTTTCCCGGCTGGCCGGTTTTTCTTTTGCAAAAGGGGGTTTGTCTTCATCAAACAGAACTTAAAATCGGTCAATGAGATTTTTAATCTACTCTTTGTTTTCATAACTGGTTTCAGGATTTCCTGTTTTTGTCTTGAAGGGGTTTTATAAGCGATTTTTCTTATTGAAGACAACAATCTCCCTGAATAGGGAAGCGTTTCCTACAGTATGTCCAAAAACATCAGCATACATAGCACCCCGTTATACCGCCAGAGCACAACCACAAATTACTAATACATGGTGACTGATTTATACCCCTATACTATTAAGGAATAAAGATTGGTATGTAAAGACCAATATTACCGCCAAGCAGTAACCACATAGTGGTAGACACCAGTGTACACAGGGTCTGCAGACTGTGTATTACCTCCATACAGTGACCAAAATAGTGGTAGAAACCGTGTTCACAGGTTTTTGCTACTGTAAAAATTTCTTCCATACAGTGACCATATAGTGGCAGGGCCCCCAGTGTACACAGACTTCTGCAGACTGTAAATTACCTCCAAAAACAATGACCTAATACGGGTGGTTACACCATGTACATTAAGGAATAAGAGATGTAAAATTACCAACAAAGTACCAATGTGGTAGACACCAGTGTACACAGGTCTTCAGACTGTGTATTACCTCCATACATGACCAATTAGTGGTAGACACCAGTGAAACACAGGTTCTGCAGACTGTATATTACCACATACAGTGCCCATATTGTGGTAGATACCAGTGTACACAGACTCTGCAGACTGTATATTACCTCCTTTACAGTGACCATATTGTGGTAGACACCAGTGTACACAGGCCCTGCAGACTGTAAATTACCACCATATAGTGGCCATATTGTGGTAGACACCAGTGTACACAGGCTCTACAGACTGTATATAACCTCCATACAATGACCATATTGTGGTAGACACCAGTGTACACAGACTCTGCAGACTGTATATTACCACCATACAGTGACCATATAGTGGTAGACATCAGTGTACACAGACTCTACAGACTGTATATTACCACCATAGAGTGACCATATTGTGGTAGATACCAGTATACACAGACTCTGCAGACTGTATATTACCTCCATACAGTGACCATATAGTGATAGATTCCAGTGTACATAGGCTCTGCAGACTGTATATTACCTCCATACAGTGACCATATAGTGGTAGATTCCAGTGTACACAGGCTCTGCAGACTGTATATTACCTCCATACACTGACCATATAGTGGTAGATTCCTGTGTACACAGGCTCTGCAGACATAAGTGATTACAATGCAGGTGACGTTTCTCTGATGAGTCGCTGACTTTCCCTTTTGTTCTGCATCCTGTCCACTCCTCCTTGATGACTTCTCCCGCCCACCCCTCGTACCTGCAGATTTCGACACAAATATCTTAGAATCCTCACTTGTCCAGCACCTAACTCCCTGCCCCCCACCTCTGTACCAACTTTCCAGGGGTGGGAGTGCGGGTACAGGCCATAGCTTAGAGGTACAGTCTCCAAGGGGAGTGTAGAGGAACAAAGGACTAATCCCTTAGGGGACATTCACATGGAGTCCGTGCCGAAAACGCATTGTCGAAATTCAAAGAGGAAACGACGCAGACTGCCCAAGGTGGATTTCTCTGCTTCTATACTTATGCATCGATGGCTCAAAAAAATCAATTCTCTGCAGGCGCTGACCGTAAGCAACAAAAATACTTGAGTAAACTCAACGTTGTCTAAACGGTGAAGCTGATTTTACATGGCAGTCTATGGGAAGTGTTCTACAGGCTTTTTGGATTCTTATTTGGGGGCATAATGGACGCATAATACTCCCCAAAATGAGCATCGAAAAACACTGTGTGAACATAACGTTAGGGCTATGTACAAGCCTCTTGCTTTCTCTGCCTCTCACCCCGAAAAGCATCCCCAGAATTGTCATGCCTCGAGAGGCCCACCATACCCAAGGGCTCACCTTGCCCCAGTTCTTGGACAGTTCAGATCTACCCTCTTCATCCATTTGGCCCCATGACAGATTTCTGCACTAGTTGGATTTTGGATTATTTTTGGTTATTTGTTGTCCCCTTGAAAACAAAGAAGCCGTACACAGTGACGATCATCCAGTTTTCGGTTCCACCTGCTCCATCATTAGTACTGACAATACAGCAGGTTATCTGCGGCCACCTAAGCCCGTCTAATGGCCGCCTCTGTGGTGCCGCATTGTTGCTACTGGTTTTTTTTTCGCCTTTGATCCTATACAATGTACAGAATATTAATGAGAGTCCATAAGTAGCCCCCCCGCCGGTGATATGATCTGATCTCGCTGTTTACACATGGATTACACTGCCGCGGCCGAGGTTCTGACATCGGAGCACATACGGATGGTGCCAAGAATCAATTATATCAGCCAGGTTGGCAAAGCCTCTCGTATAGTTTCCTCTCTAACCACAAAGGGAGGATTATGCGAAGCATCATGAAAACGGAATTGTTTGATGGTAACTGCAGGATTCACATGAAAGAGACAGTGTTTAGTGATACTCGCACAATGCCACTCGAGAGCCGCCTGCCGTGGGGGACCTCATTATTGAAATGATACAGCCTGTAAGACCAGCAGGTGACCCTGCAAGGTACTGGAGGCCCAGGATTTACCGCTCCTCGCACTCCGGTGTCAGGGCCAAAAGTAGGAGAGGAAGGGGTTTTGTACTCAGATTTTAGAAGCCCATTTGATTTAACCCTGATGTGTCATTGAGTGGTTTTCCGTTCTTAAAGGGGTTGTCTCACTACATGGATTCATCTTACCTCAGTCCTGTTTTATCAGTGTCATTGTTCAATTCAGGGGTGTGTTTACTTGCCTCTACAGGCTACTCAAGCTGCTGAGGACAGCAGGTCTGTAGCTGTAGCAACCAGTGCTGGAAGCCTATCAGGATAGCTCCCACAGGTCTGTAGCTATAGCAACCTGTGGAGCTGACTCAGCCCATACACTAGGGGATATCTAGGAATAGGTAGGACACTGTTAATGTTCATATATTGCAAAGTGACTATTTTCTACAAGATTTTTAACATAAAAAGCTGCAATCCTCGTAGGGAGACAACCCCTTTAAGTTTTGTGTGTACGCTGTGTTTCAATTACCGGCCATTTTCTTGGTATTACTTTGCTGTCAGTAAACAAAACTTTTTTTTTTTTTTTTACATTTAAAGGGGTTGTCTCACTACAAGGATTGCTGCTTTTTATGTTACAGATCTTGCAAAAACAAGTCACTTTACAATATGTGTCCATTAACAGTGTCCTTCCTATTCCTAGATATCCCCTCTTGTATGGGCTGCATCAACTCCTCAGGTCACTATAGCTACAGACCTTTTCAATTTGTCCTGATAGGCTGCCAGCACTGGTCACTATAGCTACAGACCTTTTCAATTTCTCCTGATAGGCTGCCAGCACTGGTCACTATAGCTACAGACCTGTTTGATCTCTCCTGATAGGCTGCTAGCACTGGTTACTATAGCTACAGACCTGGCTTCTACTGGAGCCTAGTAGAAGCCAGTAAACACGCCCCTGAATTCAAAATGAAACCAAGAAAACAGGACTGAGGTGAGATGAATCAGTGTAGTGAAACAACCCTTTTAAGGGCTTGTCCCCACAGCAGAGTTTTCAGTCGATTTTACAGACGGTTTTCCGATTTGAAAACCGTCTTTAAACCGAATGTCAATCTTTTACATTGATGTAAATAGAAAATCCGTGCAGCAGTCCCCACTGCAAGGTTTTTCTGCCCGACGGTTATGTACACTGCTAACGGTCCGAAAAACTTAGAACATGTTCTTTCTTCCGCCCGGTTTTTTGGCAGAGCATGAACATGTGGGTGCGAAGGGAGAGGGCTCAAATCCGCAAACCGCGGACAAAAGCCGTACCCCTGTGTGCCAAAAAAAGGCAAAACACCGACCGGTATTTTGTCTTTGCTGTGGGAATGCACCCTAAAAGTCATAGACTGGCACTTAGCTGGCCCTGCTCTCACTCTGAACTCCAGACTGATGCATTGTATATAACTACTCCTGCTCTAAGTTGTAGTTATAGTAGACATACAGCTGTCATACAGTCTAGTTACACAATTACAATTGTATCCAATTAATAGATCATATCGCTCTGTGAGCTATACACCCTGGATTCCAGACTGATACATTGTACATAACTAGTCCTGCTCTAAGTTGAGAAGTAGATACAGCTGTATCCAGTCTAGTACATACAATTGTGTCTATTATAGACAATGCTCTGTGAGCTATACACCCTGGACTCCAAATGGAAACATTGCACATAGCTAGTCCTGTTTTAATTTGAGTAGTAGATACAATTGTATCCATTACAGACAGCATCCAGCCTAGACAATGCTCAGTGACCTATATAGCTTGGACTCCAAGCTGATACATTGTACATTACTAGTCCTGCTCTCACTTGAGAAGTGGCTACAAATGTAGACAATGCTCTCTGTGAGCTAAAAGGCCTGGACTATACAGTGATACATTGTACATAGCTGGTCCTGCTGTCGATACTGTTGTATTCAGTCTAGGCAATACTCTGTGCCAGGTGAAGTGATAAAACTTGATGATATTATGGCAGCGCCATGTACAGGGGGGATATAGCAGGAAGGAAGTTATTGAAGTTGATGTATTGAGAGCAGAAAAAATGGGCAAGGATCTGAGTGATTTTAAGGCCTCAGTATCTGAGTCAGATCACCCTCAGAATGGCAGGTCTTTTGGGATGTTCCCACTATACAGTATACAGGGGTTAGTACCTACACACAGTGCTCTGAGGAAGGCCAACCAGTGAACCAGCATCAGGGTCATGGCTACCCACAGCTCAGTGAAGTGCATGAACACTAGCCCACCAGGTGCCAGGTCACAGAAGAGCTGATCTAGTGGTCCCAACAATAACACGAGCCTTATTGATAGATGATAAATGTATGATCACTGGGGTTTTACTATTGCTTCCCTCACTAATCATGAAAACAGGGACCATGAATCCCTCTGAATGGAGCGGTTACATGTAGCTTTATTCACTGTCTATGGGATTGAAGATAGCCGAGTGCTGAACTATCTGTCAGTCCCATAGATAATGAAAGGGGCGTCAGGGCAGACTGTGACTTCACTCCACCACGTGATTTGTGACCCTTGTTCTCATAATCATGGGGTTCCTAGCAGTTAGACCCATACCGATCACACCTGTCCTGTGAATAGGTATTAAATGTTATTGGTGAGACAACCCCTTTACTGCTGGCTATGATAGAAAAGAGTCTGGGCGCATGGGTCATAGGGCTGTGTACCCGCAAACCAGTCTCCATGATGACCCCCGTCCAAAGCCAAAAGCGCTTTCAATGGGCGTGTGAGCTTCAGAACTGGATAATGGAGCAACAGAAGACGACATTCTGGTCTGATGAATCTTGTTTTCCATCAGTGGATGGCCAGATGTGTGCGCCACTTACCTGGGGAAGAGTTGGCAACAGGATTCACTATGGGAAGAAGACAAGATGACCTACATAAACATTGTGCAGACCAAGTCCACCCCGTCATGGCAGCGAGGTTCTCTAATGACAGCGGTCTTTTTCAGTTGGATAATGCTCCGGCCGCCCTGCCCAACTGTTTAGGATCGAGGAACAGGACAAAGGGCATAATTTTACTTTAAAAGTTGCAGATCGTATATCTATTGAGCATCTGTGGGATGTGCTCTTGTGGCCTCCATGGCCCAATGGTTCAGAGCTGTTTTGGTGGCACAAGGGGGACGTATACAATATAAGGCTGTTATATGGCTCATTAGTTTACATCATCATTGGCACAAATCTCTGGCACTTTGCTACAATACATTTCTTAGCCTTGTCACATGATTGTCCTATAATAAGCTGAACCCCTAGGGTGCTTTCACAAGGAGCGTTTTTGGATGTGTTTTTTGTGCAGAAAGGTACAGCAGTCAGCATAAAAAAAACGCATCAAAAAGCACTCCAAAAAACGCCGCGTATGAAAGCACCCTCTGGGTGTCCTTCCTATGGGACATGCCCCTATCTTGAGAATGGGCCCCCAAACTTCTCCCTGTAGAATGAAGAGTTAGACTGCTCATGTGTGGTCCTTTCCATTCATTCAACTTCTTCCTAACCACCGGTCATAATAATATGGCTCTTAGTTTTTTCTTCCCCGCCTTCCAAGAGCCATAACTTTAATATGGTTTTCCATCTACATAGATATAGGGCTTTATTTTGCAGGATAAGATGTGCTTTCTAGTGGTGTCTTTCACCGTACCTTAGAATATACTGGGAACCTGAAAAAAAAATTCTAAGTGGGGTGAAATGTGAAAAAACGTACTTGTGCAAGTCATACATACAGGGCAGTGTAGAGCCAATACCACAAGTCTGGCTCAGGCACCACCTTTACCCTGGTCTGGCTGTCTTCTGCAGGTCATACATACAGGACAGTGTAGAGCCAATACCACAAGTCTGGCTCAGGCACCACCTTTCCCCTTTGGTCTGGCTGTTCTTCTGCAGGTCATACATACAGGGCAGTGTAGGGCTAATACCATAATCTGGCTCGGCACCACCTTTTACCCTGGTCTGGCTGTTCTTCTGCAGGTCATACATACAGGGCAGTGTAGGGCTAATAACAAAAGTCTGGCTCAGGCACCCCCTTTACCCTGGTTGGCTGTTCTTCTGCAGGTCATACATACAGACCCAGTGTAGAGCCAATACCACAAGTCTGGCTCAGGCATCACCTTCACCCGGGTCTGGCTGTTCTTCTGCAGGTCATACATACAGGGCAGTGTAGGGCTAAAAACCCATAAGTCTGGCTCAGGCCCCACCTTTACCCTGGTCGGCTGTTCTTCGCAGGTCATACATACAGGCAGTGTAGGGTTAATACCACAAGTCTGGCTCAGGCAACCTTTACCCCCTGTCTGGCTGTTCTTCTGCAGGTCTTTAATACGGGAGCAGTGTAGAGCAATACCACAAGTTCTGGCTCAGGCATAAACCTTCCCCCTGGTCTGGCTGTTCTTCTGCAGGTCATACATACAGGAGCAGTGTAGAGCAATACCACAAGTCTGGCTCAGGCACCTCCTTTACCCTGGTCTGGCTGTTTTCTGAAAGGTCATACATACGGGGCAGTGTAGAGCCAATACCCCCAAGTCTGGCTCAGGCACCCCCTTTTTCCCTGGTCTGTTCTTCTGCAGGTCATACATACGGGAAGTGTAGACCAATACACAAGTCGGCTCAGGCACCCCCTTTACCCTGGTCTGTTTCTTCTGCAGGTCATACATACAGGGCAGTGTAGGGCTAATTTACCATAAGTCTGGCTGGGGCACCACCTTTACCCTGGTTCTGGCTGCTCTTCTGCAGGTCATACATAAAAGGACAGTGTAGAACCCAATACCACAAGTCTGGCTCAGGCACCCCCTTTACCCTGGTCTGGCTGTTCTTCTGCAGGTAAATACTACAGGGCAGTTTTAGACCCAAAAAAACCACAAGTCTGGCTCAGGCACCACCTTTACCCTGGTCTGGCTGTTCTTCTGCAGGTCATACATACAGGGCAGTGTAGAGCCAATACCACAAGTCTGGCTCAGGCACCACCTTTACTCTGGTCTGGCTGTTCTTTTGGCAGGTCATACATACAGGGCAGTGTAGAGCCAATACCACGGTCTGGCTCAGGCACCACCTTTACCCTGGTCTGGCTGCTCTTCTGCAGGTCATACATACAGGACAGTGTAGAGCCAATACCACAAGTCTGGCTCAGGCACCACCTTTCCCCTGGCTGGCTGTTCTTTTGCAGGTCATACATACAGGGCGGTGTAGAAGCCAATACCACAAGTCGGGCTCAGGCACCACCTTTACCCTGGTCTGGCTGTTCTTTCGCAGGTCAACATACAGGGCAGTGGTAGAGCCAATCCCACAAGTCTGGCTCACCACCACCATTACCCTGGTCTGGCTGTTCTTCTGCTGGTCATACATACAGGGCAGTGTAGAGCCAATACCACACGTCTGGCTCAGGCACCACCTTTACCCTGCTCTGTTCCCTTTGCAGGTCATACATACAGGGCAGGTACAGCCAATACGACAAGTCTGGCTCAGGCAGAAAACCTTTACCCTGGTCTGGCTGTTCTAACTGTTCTGCACCAAAGTTTTGGCGTTAAAGAATCATAATTGTGTGAAATTCTATGAATGTGGTGCGACGCCCCCAGAATGGCCCAAAAACTGTTGCGTGCTAAAAAGTGTCTTTGGCGCAGTACGGAGGCACTTATTGCGCCAAAGTTTTGAGTGTCCCTGTTCATACATCTATAGAACTGGTCTACTACAGCTTTTTGATGCCAGAATTCTGGTGCAGCCCCATTCATACATGTCGCCCTAAGTGTCCATTATCCAAACCAACTATTTAAACCAAATTGAACAAACAGACTGTACTATACTTGGAACACATGGTAGAGTGAAGAGTACAGCGCATGCGCAACCACTCTCTCCATTCTCTATAGTTGAAAGTTAGGAGATGGGAATGACCCTTTTATCTTCTGGTCTGATCTGTATAGATATCAGTGGTAAGTGTCCATTATGCTGCATTGCATAAGTAGGAAAAAAACCTTTTTATACCAAATTGAATAGACAGACCGTTCTATAAACATAACCCAAGGGAAGGGGGTCCCCTACTATTACAGCCCCAGACGTCTCCCCAGCATGGGACTAGTTACAGGTCACAGCTCAATATACACTATTTTGCTTCTACCCTTCACCCAGTCTGAATTCAGAGTTTTCTGTGTTAAATTTGGCCCCAGGACGCGGAGTAGAGAAGGATTTTCTGTGAGAATAACCAGAAGGGCCGGAAGGCTCGGAGGCCTGAGACCGCAGTGTTTTTTTTGGAGGGGAAGGTTCTCCAGTGAAAGGTTACTGAGCTGGAGGAAAGCAGAGACGTAATCCCTCCAGGATAGGGTTTTATTATTAATAATCAGCGCGGGTTTACAGGTTGCAGGTACTTGCGTGCAGATGTGTGTTTTCCCTCAGTCTGAGTTTATGTAATATATTCTGCAGTCTGAGCCGTTTATTGGGTTATATAACATGGAGACGGCGCACAATGTATGTGTGTATATGTATATATATATATATATATATATATTATATATATATATATTATTATATATATATATATATATATATTTTTTTTTTTTTTTTTTCTTGTTTCATTTATTATTTATTTTTTTTTTTTATTTGTTTTCCCCCCCTGTCCCCTGTTGTGACACCCCCCCCAACACTTTAACCCCCTAGCAGTCCCCGCCTACGGGGAGTTTTTAGTGCCAAAAACCCCTTGGGAGAGATTAAAGATCACAGAGCCCTTAGGACAAAGAGGGGATGTCAGAAAAAAATAACACCACCCCGGGGCATTTTAAAAAAGTGGAAATTTTTACAGCCCTTTGGAAAATTTGGGTTGCCTCCTGGGAATAGTGACATTATTATTCACCTCATAAAGTCGTTTTTACAGGGATAAGACGCGTTCAGTGACATCCCGGGGTGAAAGTTTTGGGCTGTTATTTTAGTTTAAAAGGGGTTTTTAATTTTATAAACCCAAAAAACTGCTTTGGGGCGGGGAAAAAAAAACAAAATGGGTTTCCCAAAATTTTTTTATATTAATTTCCCCATTAAATGTAAAGAAAGAACTCCGGGTAAAAGGGAAAAAAATCCAAAACAATTTTTGGCCAAAAAAGTTTTGCCAAAAGGGTGGGGACAAAAAAGAAAGGGGGGCCAAGGAAAATTTTTTTTCAAAAAAAAAATCCCGTGGGGTTCAATAGAAAGCAAAGTTTTTAAGACCCGGCAAATTTGTGGAGGGTTTTTTATATTTACGTAAATTAAAAATTTTAAATTTAAAGTTACCCAAAGTTTGAAAAATCCCAAAAATTTTGGGATATGCCCCCCTCCCTTTTAAAAGACAAAGGGAAAAAACAAACAACCTAAAGATGGGTGCTTTACCCTGGGGCCCGTTTTTGGTTTAGCTGAAAATTATTATTCTTTTAGGCAGTCACTGTGTAATCTTTAAAATTTTCCTGTACTGATCCCGGGGTTAAATCCTGTATTATTTCCAGAAACTGCACTCAAAAATTCTGTGGGTGCAGTCACTTTTACATACAAATTTCTTATCCCCGTACTGACCTGAGTTACCCTGTATTATCCCCAGGCTGCATCACTATTCTGTGGTTTTCCCAAACACCCGTACATACAAATTTCTTAACCCGTACTGATCCTGAGGTTTTCATCCTGTATTATACTCCAGAACGCACCACTATTTTTGCTGGTCAGTCATGTGTTTCATACCAAAACTTATCCCGTACTGATCCTGAGTTTTCACCTTTTAAAACTCCAGAGCTGCCTTAATTTTTCGGGTGGTGCAGTCACTTTTGTACTTTCAATTACCCTTTTAAACCCATTAAAACCCCGTTTTAACTGAAAACCTTAGTTTACATCAATTTTTTAAAATTTTTTACTCCAAAGCGCACTCATTTTTCTGCGGTGCAGTCACCCGTGTAAATTTCATAATTACCCCCTATCCTGCTGGGATCCAGTTACAATTTTCCCGTATAATTTTCAGAAAACCCAACTGCCCTCACTTTTTCTGCTGGTGCAATCCCCTTGGGACATTAAAATTTCTTTTCCCGTAAATGATCCCGATTCCCTTTTTTCCCGTATTAAACCCCCAAACTGCACTCAAAATTCTGCTGGTGGGGCACTGTTAAAATACATTCTTAAACCTGTAAGATCCTGGTTACATCCTGTATTATTTCTCCAAGCTGCACTCATTTTTTGCTGGTGCAGTCACTGTGTAACAATTTTCCATTACTATTAACCGTTTTTCCTGACTGATTTTTCCAGGGGGGTTTTTTTTAACCGATTCCTTATTATACTCCAAGGCCCGCACTTCCCCTATTCTGCTGGTGGGGTCCCTGGATACATTATTACTTAAACCTGTACTGATCATGGTTAAATTGTATTATACTCCCGGGGCTGCACTCATTTTTTGCTGGTTTCAGTCCCCTGTGTTTTCTTTCATTACTTAAATTTTGTACTGATCCGGGGTTACATCCTTAAAATACCCAAGTGGGACTCACTATTCTTGGTGCAGTCACGGTACTTTCTTACTTATCTGTACTGTTCCCCGAGTTTTCCCTCCTTTTATTTAAAACCTACCAGGGAGCCTTTTTAAAAATCCAAACCCATTCTGGCCGGAAAATTTCACCGTTCCCCCCCTGGGTTTTACATCCCCATTTACTTAAAACCTTTTACCCATTCTGAGTTACATTCCCCGTTTTTTCCCAGAGTGCCCCTCCAAAAATTCACCCGCTGGCCCCGTCACCCGGGGTTTCTTACAAAAATTATCCTTTTACCCATCCTGATTACATCCCCTTTTTATTTATTTCTGAAACGCAAATCACCCATTCCTGCTGGTTCGTCCCCTGGTAAAACCCCCCCCCCCCATTACTTAAACCCGTAAATGATCCGGGGTTAATTTTTGTATTAATTTCCCGGCTGCAAAAAATTTTTTTGCTGGTCAGTCACTGTTTAATACAAATTTTTTTCCTGTAAAAAAGATCCTTTAGTTAAAATCCTGTTTATCCCTCCAAGCTTTAAAATTTTTCTGCGGTTTCAGGGCACTTTTTAATTTCAAAACATTTAGCCTTTAAAACCTGTTTTTTCCCCGATTCCGTTCATCCTTGTTAAATTTTTTAACTTCAGAGTTTTTGAAACCAATCACTATTTCTTTCTGGTTTCAGTCACTGTGTTCATAAAATTTTCATTTTTAATTTCCCGGTTTTTCCCGAAAACTGATTTACCAGCCTTTTAAAAATTCCACCGAGTCCGGCACCCAATTAACTGCTGAGTGTTAAACTCGGTTGTACATAAACATTACTTATCCTGTTTTATCCTGAGTTACATCCTTTATTATCCCCCAGAACTGCAAATCACATTCTGCCAAGTGCAGTCACTGTGTACCCTACATTACTTACCTGTAATGAAACCTAAATTATTCCTGTATTTACCTTTCCCGAGCTGCACTCACTATTTTTGCTGGTGCAGTCATTTGTACATACATACTTTTCCTGTACTGATCCTGAAATTAATTCCGGGATTTATCCCCCCAAGCGCCCTCACTATTCCCGCTGGTGCCGTCCTGTGTACATACATTACTTTTTCCTGTACTGATCCGAGTTACATCCTGTAATTTTATTCCCAAAACTTCACTCACTTTCTGCTGGTGCAATCACTGGGACCTTTCATTACTTATCCTGTACTGATCCCGAGTTACATCCTGTTTTTTCCCCTAGAACTCAAATCACTTTTTCTGTGGTGCCGCACTGTGTAAATACATTACTTATCTGGTTTTCTGATCCCGATTACATCCTGTTTTTATACCCCAGAGCTGCACCCCACTATTCTGGGGTTTTGCAGTCACCCGGGTTTTAAAATACAATTACCCATTATTTCCCGGTTAACTGAAAACCTGAGGATAAGGGGGGGAAAAACCTTAGCAAAAATTTAAAAACTCCAGAGTGCACTAATTTTTCTGGTTTTAGTCACTTTTGTACATTTCATTAATTATCCGTATGATCCTGATTTTCCCTCCTGTATTATCCCCAGAGCTGCCCCCCCCTTTTTCTGCGGTGCAGTCACTGTGTACTTTCAATTTTTATCCTGTACTGACCTGAGTTAAATTTCCTTTATTATTCCCCAGAGCTGCACTCCAAATTTTGCTGGGCAGTCACTGTGTTTTTTCCCTTACTTTTCCTTACTGTTTCCCGAGTTTTCAAAACCCAAGGTATTATTTTTTCCCGGGGGCCTTTTCAAAATTCCAAAATTTTTTACTGCCCCGGGTTTTTCCCAAAATTCAACAATTTTTGGTTACTTTTCATTTACTTATTTCCCGTTTCTGATTCCCGATTACAACCCGTATTATCTCCGAGGTGCCTCCCCTTTTTCTGCTGGGGAAATCACTGTGTACATTTCATTAACTTATCCTGAAATGATCCCGAGTTACAACCTGTATTTTCCCCCAGAGCTGCACCACTTTTTCGGCTTTGGGGCAGTCCCTTTTGTACATACCCTTACCTATCCTGTACTAAAACCTGGGTTTTATCCGTATTAAACCTCCAGAGCTTTCACTCACTATTCTGCTGGGGCAGTCACTGTGTACATACATTTTCTTATCCCGTACTGATCCTGAGGTTTCATCCTGATTATACTCCAGAGCGCACTCCCAAAAAAGCTGGTGAAATCACGGTTAAAAATTTCATTACTTATCCTGTACGATCCTGAGTTTCAATTTTATTTTTTTCCAGAGCTGCCTAATATTCTGCGGTTCAGTCCCCGTGTACATACAATTTTCTTTTTTCCTGTACCGATCCTGAGTTTCTTTCCCTTTTTTATCCCCCGAGCTTCACTCCCCTTTTGCTGGTGCAGTCACTTTTACATTACATTTCTTAACCTGTAATGATCCTGAGTTTCATCCTGGGATTTTCCTCCAGGAGCCAATCACTATTTTTGCTGGTGCAGTCACTGTGTAAATTTTCATTTTCTTATCCGTTTCTGATCCTGAGTTACATCCTGTATTATCTCCCGAGCTTTCACTAATTTTTTGCTGGTTTCAGTCACTTGTACCCTACATTACTTTTATCCTGTTCTGATCCCTTTTAAACATCCCCGATTAAACCCAGAGCTGGGACTCACATTTGCTTGGGGAGTCACTGTGTACATACATTACTTTTTCCTTTACTGTTTTGAGTTTCATCCTGTTTTTATCCTTTCCCGGCTGCACTCACTTTCTGTGGGAGTCACTGTGTACATACATTACTTATCCGTATGATTTTGAGTTAAATCCTGTATTTTCCCCCGACTTTCACTCAAATATTCTGCTTTGGGGCAAATCACTGTGTACATACAAATTTCTTACCTGTACTATCCTGGGTTAAAATCCTTTTATACTCCCGAGCTGCACTCACTAATTTTGCGGTGCCCGTCCCCTGTTAAAACATTAATTTTCCTGGGACTGATCTTTAGTTCAATTTCCCGTATTTCCCCGCAGGGGGCTGCCTCACTATTCCCGCTTGGGGGCAGTCACTGTATACATAAAATTACTTTTCCTGTAATGATCCTGATTTAAAACCTTTTAATTATATTCCCGGGGCTGCAAATCACTATTTGCTGGTACAGTCATGTGTACATACATTACTTATCCTTAAATATTTTTGGGGTTTCACCTGTATTTTCCTCCAGGCCCCGCTCCAAATTTTGCGGGTTGTCACGTGTAAAATTTCAATTTCTTATCCTGTAAAATGATCCCGAAATTACAACCTGTAAAATCCTTTTCCCGAGCTGGGACTCACTATTCTGCTGGTGCAGTTTTCCCGTTAAATTTCAATTTCTTATCCCGTACTGATCCTGAGTTTTTACCCCGTATTATCCCCCCAGAGCTGCATCACTATTCTGCTGGTGCCCTCACTGTACATACATTACGTCCCGTTTCTGATCCCGGTTACATCCTGTATTTTCCCCCGAGCTGGCTCAAATATTCGCTTGGGGCAGTCACTGTGTACATTTCATTACTTATCCCGTACTGGGTTTTATTTCATCCCGTATTATCCTGCAGAGCTTCACTCACTCTTTTGCTGGGCAGGTTACCCCTGTTTAAATACATTTTCTTATCCTTTTGATCCTGAGTTTTCATCCTGTATTATCCTCCAGAGCACACTCCCTATTCTCTTTGGGGCAAATCACTGTGAAATACCCTTATTATCCTGTATGATTCCCGAGTTACATTTTCCCGTATTTTAAATCCAAGCTGCCCCTCACTATTCTGCTGGTGCAGTCACTGTGTACCTACATTAAATTATCCTGTACTGATCCTGGGGAAAACATCCTGCAATTTTACTTCCCGAGCTGCAAAAACCCCCTATTTGCTTGGGGCAGTCACTGTGTTACAAAAACCTTTTCCCTTTTTGGTTTTGGGTTTTTTTAGTAAAATAAATTAAAATTATTTCAAATGGTTTTTTTAACCCCAAGGAAAGGGGGTTTCCTTTTAAATTTTTTCTGATCTGGGCTCCGGGAACCCAGCTTTCCTTTACCCCCTGTTAAGGAACCCTCCCCGTCCATTTTCGGGGGTAGTTTTACCTGGGGGCAAAAAATTGGCCCTAAATTTTTAAAAGGTTTTTCCATTCAGTGGAATTTTAGGGTTTTTTGTGGTTTTTTAGGGGTCCATTGGCTTTTTGGAGCCGGATCCTGGATGTGTTTTTTGTGTTTGTCTTTGGGCCCGGGGTTTGTCGTTATGGGGTTTTTGCTGCCGCCTTTTGAATTTAATTTTTTTTTCTTTTCCCCCCCAAAGTTGAAACGGGAAAAATATTTTTTCCCCATTACATGTATAAAATTTGGGGCAGGGCCTAGGAAAAATAAAACTCGCCTCCTGTCTTCACAGACCTTTCCCCGTTCCCTAGAAAATAGGGGGGGACTGCTTTTCCCCCTTTTTTGGGGTGAGGGCCCCGGAAAAAAATGATTTTCCCAAAGGACACTTTAAAAAGGGGGCCCTGTTTTTTCTAAAAACTTTTCCTCATCATCACCAAGTGGGTAGGGAAGGAGGGAAACCCCGGCCCCGATATCACTGATACCTCATCAAAGATCACAGCTCGATGGAAGGAGTGATGTGTGGAGAATGGAGCCAACAAGAGTTATCTTACCTTTAAAAGCCTTTTTATCGTTTTTTAAATTTAAAAGTACCAAAACTCGAGCACTAAATTCCTCTACTTTTGTACGACGGGGAGCATTTAATCCAGAGGAAAACATTTGCTGGTGACTACTGTGACAACATTCAACTTATCCTTCTGACCTAGTTCACCTGTTTTTCCAAGCGACTTACTTTTTCTGCGGGCAGAAAATTAAACTTATTACCCTTACTGTCCGATTACATCCTGTATTTTTCCCCGGAGCTGAACTCACTATTCTGCGGGTGCAGTCATGTGTACAAACTTTACATTACTTATCCGTCTGATCCTGAGTTAATCCTGTATTATAATCAGAGCGACTTCTTTTTGCTGGTGCAGTCACTGTGACATCCCTTACTTACCCTTAAAAGGGTTTTATCATGACTTTAAAATGGTCTTCAAAATAAGGGGGCCGTAAAAAAAGCAACTTTGAAATTGATGTCTTTAGAAAAGCTGTTTGTTTTCACAGTCTGCCTTATCTTCATTTTGTGTTAAACAGTGTTCCCCAGTGCCGGTCGGATTCCCCCTCCTTTCATGTCATTGGCTGACGGCTCTACTAATTTACATTCTGTCTGGCCCCAGGTCATATTCACGGGATTGCACATTCCTGCCTCTCTCACTTAGAATAAGGGGCCGGCAATATTTCACTCAGCACAGCCAGCAGCTCCACAGTAACACCACAGCTGCTTCTACAATCAGAAAACAGCAGAATTGTGCTCCTTGCCTTAATGCTGCTGTGTGTAAACATAGAAAGGAGGCAGATCTGTGCTGCTCTGGATGAGTTCATAGAAGACTGGATTCAACTGTAACAAACCTCCAGCTGTGAGAGGAGAAGAGATCAGTGCTCTGAGTTCATAGAAGACTGTCTAGACTGAATGTAGGGCTGTGGTATGTAAACATACAGCTCTTACAAAATAAGACTGCATAGGGAGAGGAATGACACAGTGACATGTGGACTCAGAGGGGGGGGGGGAGAGCAGGGGTGTGCTATCCCCTCCCACTGATCTCAAACAAACACACTGACTCGGGAGCGAGCACGAACAGTGAAGGGGGGGATGATGTCATCTTCCTTCAATTCAGAAACACCCAGCTGGGAGGGGAAGAAACGCCCCTGGATTTGAAGAGCTGAGAAACTGAAAGTACAATGAAACAGACGAACTGATGAAGCGATAAATACCCTTACTTGCAACCACTGGACCTGAACAACCTGTGTATCAATTCTGGTGGTATAGGAAATACCATCTGCGAGCCATAAGTGGTTGCTATAAGAGACTACTTTGGAGACACCTTATCTGCATCCATACTGTACAACACTATATCTGTCTACGGGTTGTGACAGATACTGCAACTTAACTGTGTTGAAGTCGGGCTACATAGTTACATAGTTAGTACGGTTGAAAGAAGACATGTGTCCATCAAGTTCAACCAAGTGTAGGGAAAATGTGGGTGAAATAAGGGAGACAAGGAGTTCAAGCCCAGCCTCACCACTGGTGAATGCCCTGAAACCCACAAGGCAAGAACCAATCTGCTCCAGACCCCATCTCTGACCCCAGAGCCGCCACCAGCCAGGATCCCGAATTTTCTTGAAACTCCCAACTGTTCCTGCTGTGACCAGCTCCTCAGGCAGCTCTTGCGCAGATTTACAGTTCTTATAGTGAAGAACACTTTTCTACTCAGTAGAAAGCTATAGTGCCACTCACAACCTGTGGACAATTGTGATGCTGTTTTTTGGGGAAAGCAGTCATGTTTTTTTTTTAACCATGGACAACCCTTTAAATGCCCTGAAGAAGCCCTGGACAACTTTGCAACACTTGGGGGCCAAAACTGAGAAATGCACTTGGATTAACTGGTAACACCCCCAGACCACCCGGAAATGCCCCCAAACTATCTGGGGACCCCCTCACATTGGATGGAAATGCCCTCTTTGGGGTGGGGGTTGAGCAAATTCCACCTCTTTGTAGTCCAGTTTGTGAGTTGCCAGAAACTCTATGGCAATTTGCGACGTGATGCCCCCAAACCATCTGCTAACGCCTCCAGATCGGATGGCAATGCCCACTTTGGGGTAGATTTTGTGCAAACCCCACCCTTTTGTGGTTGGTTTTGATGGCGGCCGGAAATCCTTTGGTGCACGTTGTGCAGACTTGCCCTAAAACTTGCTCTTGGTTTCTATAACTGTGCAGGAAACAGTCCTAAGCCACTCCATGCCAATTGCTTCTCTTTGCCCCGGCACCTAATTCTGTTCCCCTGATTCCAAAAATTCCAAAAACCGTAGCGACACATAGAGATCGTTTTCTGATACTCCCGTCTAAGCTCCTGGGGCAGCAGAAGACGGAGACTCGGGGTCTGGGGCAGAGTTTCTGTTCCTCATGCAGTAATGGCTCCAGAGAAGGGTTGCGATTTTTAAGTGTGTAAAGGAAAGTTGAACCCTCAAAACTTTCAGAGGAGATTAATACCTGCTGTTCAGCGTTACGTGTCAAATATTGCAGCCCCTGAATTCCAGCTCCTAACGTGTTGCCTTATATAAGGGAGTTGTTAAGCTATTTCAGCAATGTTTATTACTTCATGTAATCAGTAGAATAACCTTACAAAGCACAGACCTTGGAATTAGACGCAGAAAACACGAGCCGCGCCAGTGAAATAACACATGCCCCCGAAAGCCGGCCAAGACGAGATCTCTGCAGACGCCTCCCGAATTAATATTAATGTCCATGCTCATTTATCACGGTCCTGCACCCAATTTGTAGCATTCCTGGATCGCTACACAACCTCAGGCCTATACTTTAATTAGGGGGTCATTAAGTTAGAAAATATTTTTTCAGCTTGAGGTGGGACCAGAAGAAAGACTATTTTGTGTTGGACTTTGCTCCAGAGTTCTCACTTTCCACCCACCCTATGTTGGAGACGCTGTGGAACACGTATTGTGTTGGTCTGGATCAGCTCTTTATGATGTTTAAAGGGATAATATTCCAATCTCAGACATGTGGTCAATATGCCATAAATTTCTGATCTCTGGGACCCCCACCTATATTAAGAAAGGGCTCCCTTACACCTATGTGCCCCGGCGGCACAGGACAAGGAGGTGGCCACACATGTGCGGCTCTCTCCATTCTCTACAATGGCAGATCCGAGCACAACCAAGTGGCCACCTTCCTGTTTTTTGTAGCTATGTCTTGGGGGAGCACAGAAACCTGTTTTTGAGATAGGTGCGGGTCCCAGAGGTGGGACCTCCTCCTATCAGACATATACGTCATATGCCATCTAACCCGTTAACACTCTGATGTATATACTTAGCGTCAAGCGGGTATAGAACAGGCTCACTCATTGAACCCGCTCCATATGTGGAGGGTGCCGGATGTTAGAAGCCAACCTCACCATCTTCATAATGCGCATGTAGGGTTTCGAACGTTCTCCTACAATGCAATCACAAGGTGTCATTCGGTTGCCATTGCAGCTGAAGACCTAATAAAGGCCTCTCTACAGTTTTTCCTACAAAAAAGAAGCCCGTAGCTTAATGGTCAATGGTACCAATAAAAGTACAGTTTCTCCGGCAAAAAACAAGCCCCCATATCGTCATAGTCTATGTAAAGTTTAAAATAAGAAGTTATGGCTCTAGAAAGGCTGGGAGCAAGTTGAAGGTTCAAAAAGGCCTGTATTAGGTAAAGCATACATATTTTTTAATACCATGCATTTTGAAAATTGCTAACTTTATGGTAATTGGCCCTTCCAGCAGCACTTGCTGTGATGGGAATACCCCTTTAATAAAGTAATTGAATATTTTTGGAATTGTTTTCAAACACCAAAGTCTTTATATCGAACTAAAAATTAGTGTTTATGTTTCATTTAAATGTAATGATTTCTGGACGTGGAGCAATTTCTAATATTCTGTTCCCATTACACTGAAATATACTGCGTCTTGTGAGTAAATATCCCGATGTCTGTTCCCATATTAGTGTGGGAAATCATCCCCACCAATTCTATAATGTTATTTTTGGCCAAGGTCCTTGTCGGTGTCATTTGTGCAGGGCTAATATAACGTGCAATAGCTCTTTTTTTGATAGTCATCACAAACTCTGGGCCATTCATTTTTAGTATGGACATATTTGCCTTCATGTAAAACCTGCGCATATCACAGCACAGGATATATCCACAACGTAGGCAGTAGGGCTGTATGCATGGTTTCCAAGGGAGCCTCTTCTTTGGTTATTACCTCCTAGAGCAGACCTGGACAACTTGGATGTGTGGGATGTACTGCCCACAATGAACCGTGGCACTCATTGATAAATACTTAGATGCCATAGTCATGTTTACCACGGTGTCTAAATGGTTAAATAGCAAGGATCAGAGCTGTCTCTCATCCCAGCAGCCCGCTGTATCTAACGTCCAAATGTGCAAAGGGGTTAAATAAAACCAACATGTTCAATTTCCCCCCTTAGAGAGTTGCCAGACGACTTAGTTAAGATATCAGTACCTGTTAGTCAAGATATCGGTTTGGTCTGTGTGAGCTGGTAAGGCTCTGGGATCACCGCATGAGTCTTTCAGGCATGAGACAGAGGCAGAAGTCAGGTACAAACGGCTCCTTTGTCTGTGGGTTTATTGTAGAAGCAGAACAAAACAGATGGCAAAACATGCACAGCAAATAAACATAAAGAAAAACTCTTGCTTGTCTGAGCACTTACTAACATGGGTGTAGCTTCCTCACTATCACCTTGTTA
The DNA here is from genome assembly GCA_025379985.1 of Phyllomedusa bahiana. Classification (NCBI taxonomy): domain Eukaryota; kingdom Metazoa; phylum Chordata; class Amphibia; order Anura; family Hylidae; genus Phyllomedusa; species Phyllomedusa bahiana. Next base: position 37,063 of record JAODAL010011783.1, read on the forward strand.
GTCCGACACTGGCTTCCACCAGTGTGAACCCCTCTAGCCCAGAAGGAAGACTGGAGGTACAGCCAACGCCCAGTCAGCTACCTGCTGACCTTATATACCGCAGGGAAATCCTGGATTGGACCATGGGGAGTAAGCACCCACCCTGCTCTATGCTTACTTCCAATGAAAGGCCGACCCAGGAATGGCTGGTAGCCGTACTAACCAACAGATTAAACATAGGTCGACAGTCTGTACTGTCGACACCTATTTAACAATGGCCTTTCACTCCACCAAGGCTCCTGACCTTGGTGACATGTGTCCTGGACTCCCCAGATGTATGTCCAGAACCTGGCTGGAATGTATATGCCATTGCAGACTCTTCCAGCTGCGGCCTTACAGCTGCCATAAATACTGTATATAGCCAGCTATTGAAAACTAAGTTTTAGGCATCCTCTATGTCTTGAGGAAAGAAAGTTTCGACATAAACATAGAAAGGGATTCTTTACTGTAAGAGCAGTGAGACTGTGGAACTCTCTGCCAGAGGAAATGGTCATGGTGACTTCACTAACAAAAAGGGTCTGGATGCATTTCTAGATGTAATAATATAACAAGTTACAGTGACCAGGATTCTGGAGTAGGGTCTGTATACTTTTCTAGTTGTAATATTAGAACAAGTTATAGTGACCGGGATTCTGGAGAAGGGTCTGGATACATTTCTAGATGTAATATAACATTCTGGAGAAGAGTCTGGATACATTTCTAGATGTAATAATATAACAAGTTATAGTGAACGGGATTCTGGAGAAGGGTCTGGATACATTTCAAGATGTGATAATAGATCAAGTTATAGTGACCGGATTCTGGAGAAGGGTCTGGATACATTTTTAGATGTAATAATAGAACAAGTTCTAGTGACCAGGATTCTGGAGAAGGGTCTGGAGACATTTCTAGATGTAATAATATAACAAGTTATAGTGACCGGGATTCTGGAGAAGGGTCTGGATACATTAATAGAGGTAATAATAGAACAAGTTATAGTGACCAGGGATTCTATGAAGGGTCGCTGGATACAGGATTATTCTGATGTAATACTAGCGTCTGAAGGAATTTTCCTAAATGAGGACCATTGACTGGAGAAGGGTTGGAGACAATTTCTAGATGTAATAATACAACAAGTTATAGTGACCAGGAAACTGGAGAGGGGACGCTGATCCAGGAATTTATTCTGATTGCCAGACTGGCGTCTGGAAGGAATTTTTTCCCTAAAATGAGGACCATTGACTTCTACCTCATGGGAGTTTTTTGTCTTCCTCTGGATCAACACTTTAGCACAATTGGCTGAACTGGATGGACGTCTGTATTTTTTAGTCTTACACACTATGTAACTATGTCTAGAACCAAGATCTACCATAACTTGGGACTTGCCTTATAGTCTCAAATTTCAAGACAACGAAATAAGATGTTAGGGTAGATATTTGTTTTTACAAAGATGGGATGCAAGATTTGGGTTCATTAAAGGGGTATTCTCACCTTGCTGTTTTACAGAGCTTGTTCTTTACAGCCAGCTTCAGGCTCCCACTGCCTTTTCAGGCTTTGAGAGGTTCTATAGCTTCTGACTCCCACTTACTTTTCAAACTGTGGGCAGGTCTACAGCTTTATGCTCCCATTTCGTGCTGAGACTGTGGGCAGTTCTACACTAGTGACTGACACTTCAGCTCTGCTATTCCTAGCTGAGCCTGTTAGAGGGACATTAGTGATGGAGGGGTCTAAACTGCAGGGCAGAAGGCTACAGATCTCTAAAGGGTTAAAGTCTATCAGTAAGAAACATAAACAAGCAGGGGGTGACGTCACCAGCTTGGCCAGAGCTCTAGAGCACAGAGAGGTGGTCGGCAACCTAGGGAAGCTTGTGTAAACAAGCAGGAGATAAGAACTCTTCATATTCTGAAAGAAAGCAAAATAAGAGCAGCAATTTATTTGGTAATAGTCTTTATTTACATTTGCCTACATGTTTGAAGCTAATCAATGAGATGGGAATACCCCTGTAGCCCTAGTGCCCATTATAAGCGGAGAAAGGTTCTGGTTGCTGGGAGTGACGGATGGTACCTGGGATAACAGTTTTGTGTTATCTGTAGGAGTCTCTACCCTGTTTCCCCGAAAATAAGACACCCCTCTGCTACAACAATATGTCCCAGGGCCGTTTCTCAGGTTGAGCGGGGCTTAGGAACACCCCCCCCCCCAATACCCAACCTTTCTAGCAGCCCACCCGTAGGGACGGCCCGGGGGATGGGGCGCTGTAGCAATGATTTCCACTATGTCTTATTTTCGGGGGGTGCCTTATTTTTGGGGAAGTAATACTAGTGGACTATAACTATAGTTAAAGGCACTTTTCATAAAATGATATTACTGAGTAATGGTTTCCATGGCTGTTGGTAATCGAAGAATATAGAGCAGTATTAGCAAGGAAGCCCTCAGCAACTCACCACCATGGAAGGTAGCGTGGTCTATGGTCTGCTGGTGGGATCTGTGGACATTGGGGAATCTTCCACACAATATATATGTAACCCCATGTATGAAATATTGTGTTCATTGTTCCGCACCATCCAGATAATCACACAAATAGCACTACAGTCTATGGAGAGTTGTCTGGGACATCTGATGCTCTGCTCTTTCCATCTGCTTGTTGCAGTGACAAAGATGGCTTTATTCCGGAGGGTTCAGAAGTTCTGCTCTCACGGATCGCCACCACAGCTCTAGTTTCCTTCCCTTTATGTTTGAGTTCTGCTCTGCAAAAGCTTGAACTTTCATACTTTCCCCATCACCATAGTGTCGCTGCAGAGAAGCATCTTGTGGGAAGGGCAATGCGTCTCGCTATAGCTTTACAATGGGGCACAAGGGGTTATTGAAAAGCCTAGAAAAACTAAAGCTTTTTGAGAAGAATTTACTCAATGAACACCTAATGTGAGATTTTTATTCTGTGCAAAACTGGCTGTTTTTTGTGGAAAAGTATATTAAATTTGGAATTTATATCATCTAGATGGAAATACTTAAAAAATGCATCCGAATTAAAGCGGTGTTCTCACCATGCTGTTTCACAAAGTTAGCTTCAGCCTCCCACTTCCTGTTCAGGCTGTGGGCAGTTCTACAGCTCCAGGCTCCCACTTCCTGTTCAGGCTGTGGGCGGTTCTACAGCTTCAGGTTCCCTCTTCTTGTTCAGGCTGTGGGCAGTTCTACAGCTTCAGGCTCCCTCTTCCTGGTCAGGCTGTGGGTGGTTCTACAGCTTCAGGCTCCTTCTTCCTGTTCAGGCTGAGGGTGGTTCTACAGCTTCATGCTCCCTCTTCCTGTTCAGGCTGTGGGTGGTTCTATATTTTAGGCTCCCACTTCCTGTTCAGGCTGTCGGTTTTTCTACAACTTCAGGCTTCCACTTCCTGTTAAGGCTGTGGGTAGATCTACAGCTTCAGGCTCCCACTTCCTGTTCAGGCTGCGGGTGGTTCTACAGCTTCAGGCTCCTTCTTCCTGTTCAGGCTGTGGGTGGTTCTACAGCTTCAGGCTCCCTCTTCCTGTTCAGGCTGTGGGTGGTTCTACAGCTTCAGGGTCTGTCTTCCTGTTCGGGCTGTGGGCAGTTCTACAGCTTCAGGCTCCCACTTACTGGTCAGGTTGTGGGAAGTTCTCCAGTTTCAGGCTCCAGATTCATGTTGAGGCTGTGAGTAATTCTACAGCAGTGACTGACATTTCAGCTCTGCCATTCTTAGCTGAGCCTGTTAGAGCGACATTGGTAATGGAGGGCTTTAAAAAGCCGGGCACAAAACTGCAGAGCTCTAAAAGGTTAAAGTTTTTCAGTAACATAGATACAGAAGCTTCATTCTGCTGTTAAGACACAGCAGGGAGTGATGTCACCATCCAGGTCAGGGCTGTTAGAGCAGAGAGAGCTGGTCGGTAATATAGGGAAGCTTGCGTAACAAACAGGAGATAAGAACTGCTCTAACTCTGAAAGGAAGTCAAATCAGAACAGCAATGTATTTGATAATAATCTTTAATCACCTTTGCCTACATGTTTAAAGCTAATCAATGTGGTGAGAGCCCCCCTTAAAGCTGGGTATATGTTTTAGACTTGTTCGGTGGACAGCTCTCTTGATTTTCCCACACACTTTCTAAGCCCAGGTCAGGTGTTCAGAATAGGGAGAGGAGAGGTAATAGATCTCTACACATAAGATGGTTTTCCGGTCCCAGCGAAATCAATAGTGATCACTAATCTTATGTGCATGGGCAGCCTGGCGGATCCATGTTGTAGAGCAGGGGTGTCAAACGGCGGCCCTCCAGCTGTTGGGAAACTACAACTCCCATCATGCCCACTGTTATAGATTATACAAATGCATGATGGGAGTTGTAGTTTCCCAACAGCTGGAGGGCCGCAGTTTGACACCTGTGTTGTAGAGGTTCTGTGGAAGCGCGAAAAGCTCCATGTCACGGTGTCATTGACACCGATATATGATGCCCCTTATGGCTTTCTATCTCCTCTTCTTGGTGTGAAAAATCCCTTAAATACATCATCTGGTGGAGAATGCTACAATTTTTTCTTCTGTCCTATTCATACAAATATATTATCACTGTTAGGTGAACAAATATGTAGCCCAAGTCTCAAAGGGTCAATATCAGAAAATCACGAGCCTAAAAATTATCTTTTACTCTGTTTCCCTGAAAATAAGACACCCCCCGAAAATAAGACCTAGGGCATTTTTAGTTATGAAATTCAGAGTTTGGCTGCTTCTGCTGATGTTTGTGATGAAATCACTGCAGTATATTAATACATGTTGATGATTTGTTCAACAATAAATGAGAATTATTGTTCATAGAAAAAAAAAATCCCCTAAAAATAAGTCTTAGCTCGTCTGTAGGAGTAAAAATGAATATAAGACTGCCTTATTGTCAGGGAAACAGGGTAATATAATCTTTTTAAAGCAAATAAATAGTACAAAACACTAAAATTCTATCACCAAACATACAACACGCTTTAGGCTATGTTCACACGGCTTAATCGCAGGATTTATTTCGTCCCGCAATTACGCCGTGTGTATGGGGGCGGGGCGGGGCGGGGTGGCGATAGCTCGCCGGCCCCATAGACATTCATTATTCTCGGCACGTAGACGCCGTGAATAATTGACATGTCACTTCTCGCATTGTGCGAGCGGGAGGAGAGACGGAATCCATAGTTCTCTATGAGAGCTGTGGATTACCGTAATGACTGGGACGGATTTCAGCCCATAATTCACACAGTACGGCACGAAATACGGGCTGAAATACGTCCCAAATAAGCCGTGTGAACATGGCCTTACAGTGATAGGACAAAATATGGCCACCATAATAGTGAAGTAATTCACATAGGATCAACCAAATTGGTAAAGATCTAGAGCAGGGGTCTCCAATGTCGGCCCTCCAGCTGTTGGGAAACTACATCTCCCATCATGCCCACTGATATAGATGATATACATGCATGATGGGAGTTGTAGTTTCCTAGCAGCTGGAGAGCCGACATTGCAGACCCCTGATCTAGAGGGTTAGCAAGGTGAACTTGTCCAATAACTGGCGTAACCAGGGGCTCTCCTTTAGGATTCCAGACCGTCATCTTTAATGACGACTCCTCTAGACGTTGATGACTTGTTTCAATTGAGGTAAATATGTTGGCCAAGAGAGGTACAGATTTAGAAAAATAATGTCCTGTTAAAGACCCTATAGTAAAGGGGAGGTTCCTCACCATGCAGTCTCACAGAGCCACAAGTAGCTTCAGACTCGCACTTCCTGGTCAGGCTGTTGGTGGGTCTACAGCATTGATTGGCATATCAGCTCTGCTATTCCTAGCTATTTTGGTTACAGTGTCATGAATGCGGGAGGTTTATAGACTGTAGTACGCAGAGCTACAGAGCTCTAAGGCTTTTCACTTAGGTAAACAAAGTTGGTTGCTAGAGGTAAGATTCTGCAGGACGGGACTGGATGACAGCAGCTTGGACCAATCAGATAAGAGACAGAGGAGAGAGAGGTGGGGAGAGGTGGTCGGTATCCAGAAAAACCTGTGTACTCTAAGGCTATGTTCACGCGGCTTATTTCGGGGCGTATTTACGGACGTATTTACGTCCGCAAATACGTTTCAAATACGTGTCACAAAGTGTGGCACGTATCGTGCGTCGTAAATACATTCCCCATTCTTTATTATGGGGATTTACGTTGCAAAATACGCCTCAATAAGTGACAGGGGACTTAATTTTACGATCGTATTTACGGACGTATTTACGGCCGCAAATACGTCACGAAAATACGCCTTGTGTGAATGACGAGGCGTATTTTACATTGGAGTCAATGCTAATCTAATTGTTCATTATTTGAAACGTATCTCGGGGCGTATTTGCGGACGTAAATACGTCCGTAGATACGTCCTGGTTTAAGCCGTGTGAACATAGCCTAAGGCTAAGTCTACAGAAGTAACGGCGAGAATTGGACGGGTCACTGTGCCAAATAGACAGCAATGAATAACCCGCGCTATAGTCTATAGATGTTGCAGATTCCGCTGGAGATTTGTGGTTTGCTGTTAGTTTCCTGTACATTCAGTTGTATGGGCCGACGGCAAAAACTAAAAGCGACAAAATCCATGGTCCTGCATAGGTTAAAAAGCCGGCTTTCTGACGTTTTTTTGTCCAATGCTTTGTTGCCCTAGCCTAAGAGGAGAGAAAATCTTCTTTATCTTCTGACCAAAGCAAAATCAAAACAGTAATGTATTTGGTAATAGTTCTCAATTACCTTTCCCTACATGTTAAGATCTAGTCATTGTAGTGAGAAAAACCCTTTAAGTTGGGTGGGGTACCCGCTTCGACAAAAATGCGACCCCCCCTTAAAGGTGCTTAGCCTGACTTAAAGGGGTTTTGCCACAATCTCCTTTCATACCTCCAGCTCTTCAGCTCTGTGTACTCAGAAGGGGGCGAGTGTGATTTGTTTGAATTACATATCATGTGATCCAGCAGGAGGACATCACCAGGCCTTTCCTCTCTTACTAGTGAAAGAAAGGTCTGTTTATGTATAGAATTGTAAGTAGCTGACTGTAGCTCAGAGGTAAAACTTTTGCCTCCAGACACAAGGGTCCTCGGTTCAAATCCCTGCAGGAGCCAAACCTGTGGATTTTTTTTTTCTCTTTATCAATGCACAGACCTCATTGAGGTTTCTTTTTTATTTATTTGCACTGTTTGACTAATTACTAAGGAGTACAGAGGACGGGAGTAGAACGACAGCACCTGGGGTTTGAACACTCAGTAGCTGCCTGAGAAGAGAGGTGATGTCTGAGCATGTGTGACCAGGACCCGAGGAGCTCTTAGCCCTGGTCGTATCCCCTGGAGACGAGCTGTAAACAATGTATCAATAAAGGAGCAGCTAAGATAAAAACGGTGCAGAATTTTTAAGAATGCTGAATGGTGAAAAAGTTTATTATTTAATTTACAAACTTCCCCCGTCAATTTTACTTTGTGGCAAAACCCCTTTAATGACAAGCTTTCACTCTTTAGAGCTCTTCAGCCTTGTGTACTACACTTTATAAATCTCCTGCAGTCACATCACTGTAGACGGAATAGCTAGGAACAGCAGAGCTGATCTGTCAATCACTGCTATAGAACCACCCACAGCCTGATCAGAAAGTGTGAGTCTGAAGCTGCCTGTGTGGTGAGAAAACCCCTTTCAAAAGGAGTTACTTCCCATTCCAGCTGAAAATGGAGAAGGAATGAAAAATTGTGAGTTTCCATAACTCTTAATAGTGTCAATGGAAGGTACCAGTGCCTGATGAAGGTCAGGGCCCGCCGAGGAGTCTGGACCATCTCCATAGAGAAACTATTCCTAAAATGTTCCATAGATATTGAAGCCCGTCCTGTCCTATCAGTCACTGAGCCCATTGGTTTGTTATAACACTTCTTGGTCCCTTTTCCCTCTTTTCTTTTTCGGTGCGTGCTCTGTTCTGTATCTGAGGATATGGGAGCACCTGCACGAGCCGCGTCCAGCCTCGCCGACAGGAGGACACCATATCTGTGGCTTTCATTCCCCCGTCTGTTTGTTTCTATTGGAATTACAACACGGTTTCTTTTTCCCATTTGACTTTATCTGTGCTAAAATATTTTCCAAATATTGTCTTGGAAGTGTTCTCCACCACTCCCGTCTCGAATTCCCTGGCCCGGCTCCCAGGACTTGCGCTTAAACAAGAATATAAGTTTCTGAGTTCCTCATTAAAACCAAATTGTGATCTTGGCTTCCTCGCCAAAGTCAACGTGATGATTGCATGTCACCGGCATTGCGCCCCCCACCTGCGGCTCCTCCTGTTCTCCCCAGGTTGGGGCCAGGTATTCTGATTGGACTTTTGTACAAGTTTGCTGGAAGCTGAGACTTTGTTTTTTTGGAGCTCAGATGAGCAACGTAATGACCCAAACACAAGATGGGAGATGATATCATTTCATCCAGATGTGAGATGTTCACGTATTGATAGAGAAAGTTTGTGTTGGAGGAAGAATCAAATCGCTCGTCTGCCAATAATGCACTTCAGCCACTTTTATTCCCACCACAAACTTTTTTGCGGTAATAACCTATAGCTTTCTTCTGGGAATGTCCATCTGGTTGGCCTCCCTTCTCCAGAACTATAGCAGATACTTGACATCATTGACTTCCACTTTAGAGAAGTGTTTGGGCCTTAGGAATGGAAACTGTCTCGCCATAAGACTGCCATCTTTGTTGCCCGTAGCAACAAATCAGAGCTCATAGCAACCAATGAGAACCGATATAACCAATCGGTGTTCATATAAACCAATGAGAACCCATAGCAACCAATAATCACCCATAGCAACAAATCAGAGCTCATAGCAACCAATCAGAGCCCAAAGCAACAAATCAGAACCCATAGCAACCAATCAGAACCCATAGCAACCAATCAGAACTCATGTACACCAGTCAGAGCTCATAGCAACCAATCAGAACCCATAGCAACCAATCAAAGGTCAAACCAACCAATCAGAGCTCATAGCAACCAATCAGAGACTATAGCAACTAATCAGAACCCATAGCAACCATTCAGAACCAGAGCTCATAACAACCAATCGGAGACTATAGCAACTAATCAGAGCCTATTCCAACCAATACAAGCTTCGCTTTTATTTTTCCAGAGCACTATATGAACTGAAAGTTAAGCTCTGATTGGTTGGTTTGACCTTTGATTGGTTGCTATGAGCTCTGATTGGTTGCTATGGGTAACAAAGACAGCCTTACTACTTGACAGTTTTCTAACGCTACTGTGGATGGGGCCTGGAGCAGATGGATGTCAGAGCACATGACTGAGTAAGCTCTGATTGGTTGTTTGACCTTGATGGTTGCTAGAGCCGATGGTTGCATGGTACAAAGATAGCTTACTACTGACATTTTTTAATTCTACTGTGTATGGGGCCCGGAGCAGATGGATGTCACTGCACCTCTGCTAACCCTACTGTGTATGGGCCCCCGGAGCAGAGAGATGTCACTACACCTCTGCTAACCCTACTGTGTATGGGGCCCCGGAGCAGACAGATGTCACTACACCTCTGCTAATTAAGCTGCATCAGCAGAAAAGGCTTCAGTTCTCACAGTAGTAGAGGAATTGGACCTCCCCTGATTGGCAAAGGGTTGTCTTCTCTGACAAGTCACCTCTTCTGCGTTATTGAATGAATAGACTTTGGCGTGTCAGGTGAGAACAAACATTGTGCAGCAATTGCTGGAAGAACACAAGCTGGTCCCTAATTCCCCAGACTTATACCCTATTGAGCATATGTGGAGCCCTTGGATGGTGGTGTTGGCTCTATGGACCCTCCAGCAGCTGTGGGGCCCCTGGATGGTGGGGTTGGCTCTATGGACCCTCCAGCAGCTGTGGGGCCCCTGGATGGTGGTGTTGGCTCTATGGACCCTCCAGCAGCTGTGGGGCCCCTGGATGGTGGTGTTGGCTCTATGGACCCTCCAGCAGCTGTGGGGCCCTGGATGATGGTGTTGGCTCTATGGACCCTCCAGCAGCTGTGGGAGCCCCTGGATGGTGTTGTTGGCTCTATGGACCCTCCAGCAGCTGTGGGGCCCTGGATGCTGGTGTTGGCTCTATGGCCCCTCCAGCAGCTGTGGAGCCCCTGGATGGTGGTGTTGGCTCTATGGACCCTCCAGGAGCTGTGGGAGCCCCTGGATGGTGTTGTTGGCTCTATGGACCCTCCAGCAGCTGTGGGATGCAGTTAGCTCCAGATACCTTTGACAACCTACCAGGACCTTATTGAGTCCCTCCCAGTTGTCAGTGCTGCATATAGCGGTTACTCTGGATCTTAGCTGATGGTCATAATAATATGACTCAACTGTGTAGTTAGCATGACTGCATTGGGGCCTGATGTTATGGGTTTGTCATGTCACCATCTGTATAAAGTTTTTACCTCTGACAAGTGTTCGCATGGAATTCCTACAGGTTCTTCTGTTTCCTCAGACACTTCAAACTTATCTGTAATTGATCTATGTAATTGGGGGTTTGGTGTAAACTATTGGATGATTCTAAAGTCTGCATTGAAATTTGTGGATGTCGTCATGACCTTGGATATGGAATTGCTTAATGGCATCATATTTGCGTAGGTTACATGTAAGACAGAAAACTTAATTTTAAGGAACTGTCCAATGGCTTAATATGATGAGAGTTAGAATAGCTTTCTTCATATTGGAATAATTACTAAAATGCTCATACATCTAGACATTGCTGTTACCTACTGTTATGACGCTCTTCATTCCTTCTCAGAGAATCCACCTAATGTACCCAGGGCTGTTGATAAGCTTCTACTGCACTAGATCTTATTGATTGGCCTCCCCCATTGAACGATTCACTCCACCATCCATGTACAAGAGGAGGCAAACAGTCTATGCTACTGAGCATGTGTGACCACAAAGACCGAACCCATTAGGTGGACATTCTGAGATGAAATCAAAACATCAGCAGGTATCGCCATAGCAATATAACAGCAATATCTACACATTTATAGCTAGTTTTAAAGTGGTTGTCTCACTACATTGATTCATCTTACCTCAGTCCTGTTTTCTTGGTTTCACTTTGAATTCAGGGGTGTGTTTACTGGTTTCCACTAGGCTGCAGTAGAAGCCAGGTCTGTAGCTATAGCGACCAGTGCTGGCAGCCTATCAGGAGAGATCGAACAGGTCTATAGCTATAGCAACCAGCGCTGGCAGCCTATCAGGAGAGATCAAACAGGTCTGTAGCTATAAACAATGCTCATTGCCTATCAGGAGAAATCGGACAGGTCTGTAGCTATAGTGACCCGAGGAGCTGATGCAGCCAATACAAGAGGGGATATCTCAGAATAGGTAGGACACTGTTAATGGACACATATTGCAAAGTGACTTGTTTTTGCAAGATCTTTAAAGGGAATGTGTCATCAAAAATGACTTATTGTTTAACTCATATTTTTATGCTCAACACATTTTTTAAGAATTTTTGGTTATTTTTTTTTTTAATGTTCTATATCACTTTCAATATTTTTTTATAATTCTTAAGTCCTGTAGTTCTTACTTTGGCCACTAAGCCTTATAATTGTCTGACACTTCCTGTTCTGTACAGAAATATTCTCAGTTGTCTGCTCATTATCAGCACAAAGAGGGTCAAACTGAAAGGAGACACCAGTGTGAAAAGATAACACAGGATCCACCAGTCACAAGAGGAGATAGTCACAGTTCACCCTTTCACCTCCCTGCACAGTGATTTCTTCCCAGGTCACAGAGCATGACTAGAAAACTCTCCTATAGAAGTGAATGGGAATGAGTCAGTCTTAAGTCTCCTATGTGCATGAAGCTGCTGTAAAGCATCTCTCTGTAGCTTAAAGGGGTTTAACCACAATCTAATGTTGACATGGGATCCTCCAAAATGGGTATTTAATCACTTTTCTAAATATATGTCATCAAAAAAAGTGAAGCCTCTGAGAGCTACAGCCTGACTTACATGCCCTGACAGTTTACATTAGACACGACCAGGAGCTGACAGGAGCTGAACTGGCCGCGCTTGTGTTGTTTGCACGTCTTAACTGATGGCAGAGAACATGAAGAGCTTTGAAGGGACTGGGGAGAAAGATTCTGTGTCTTTTGTATAGAGAATCCACTGGTTGTAATGTAATTAAACATGCAGACGCTCCCTACTCAGCCCCCCTCCCTCGCCCCCTGCAGCCCTTCCTGAAGGAATGAAAGAAGGCTGCCTGCTGAGCTTATCTTCTCTCCTGAGCAAGTAAGAGGGATAAATAAAATGCATATAGCTTGTGCTCAATACAGTTCTTCTCTGTGGATTACCAAAACAATATTTGCTCAACTACAGAGACTGAGTATCAGGAACGTGCATGGGAGGTGGAGCGATGACATCACAGAGGAGGTACTTGTTTTTTTAAACACAGAAACACAACGCCCCCTTTTTCAAGCCTCAAGAGGGGAGTATCAGCCTGTTAGGTGAGGAACTCACTTCTTGGCAAAACCCCTTTAAGGCCTATGGGATTATTACTGATGTACTTGAACTTTCAGATGGAGATATTCTAATGATATGAGGCAAACTGGAGTTTCACCTCAAAAATGACTTCATGAAAAGACAAAGGTCATAAGGTTTAGAGATTTGCTTTGTATATCTTCTTCTCCCTGTGGGGCTTTCTTGGTCACAGTACATTTTGGATGGGACGTGTTTGGATTCAGAGACCTTTGTGTTCCATAATGCCCTTAGGTCGGTCACGAGTGGCTCTGCAGACCCGGCTCCTTGTTGGTGCTAGTGATCACTTGTATAATATTCCAGGTTTCCACCTCTACAGGACCTCCTCATTATCGCCTTCCCCTTTAGCCTCGTCACACATTTTAGAGCACGTAACACGTTATTTCCTGCAGCTATCTATTCTTTCCTCCACAACACCCAATACTTCCTTCTTTTTCATTGTTCTGCATGTAATCTCTTTGACACACAGGTCATTGCCTGTAGCATTGCAAGTTTTACTTTTTTTTCCCACAGTCACTCCATCTTTCCTATTAGAGGAGATTTGTTTTTTACTTTTTGCACTCTCATGGCTCGTAAAAGGGATATTACAAAAAGGGTCTCAAAAGAGTGGTGGACCTCTTGACCACAAATGCCTCTTGAGAGCCTGCTGCCAAGTAAAATGGGTTCTTCAGGACCTCAACATTGATGTCCTGTCCTTAGAGTAGTCCTTCAATAAGTAACTACGGGGGTTCAAACCTTGGGACCTTTGCCGATCAGTACACTGTCACTGTCTATGCAGGGTATCATTCGTATAAATGGCTGTGCCTTCTATTTCAAGGGGTTGTCTCGCTACAAAGAATAGCTTTCAACATATAGGGAACACTAAATGAAGACGTTTTCCAAATATGTTAAGGAGCTACAAGTGATTTTATCACCTTCTGTGCTCTCTCTGGTTCCCAAAGTAACTGACCTGTGTACTTCTCCCCCCCTGCTGTTTGTTCTATCTGATAGCAGGGAGTGATGTAATCACACAGGTCACAGCACAGAACTCTGGACAGTGAGAGCTTGTGTGTTATCTGATCTTTCAGACAAAAGCCAGAAGTTACTGCTGTTTACTTTAGCTCTGAAGCTTCTCTGGTCCTGACAGCAGGAGATTTATCTAATTAGCAGAAGTCTGAACACATGGAGCTCATATGCTAACTACAGACAGCTTGACCAGGAAGTGACAGAGCAAAGCAGCATTATTTCATTCATGCTTCCTATGAAACTTTGAGATGAGACAACCCCTTTAAATCTGCAACATGTCCGTTTCTATCCTGGATTTAATGTGAATTTTCTCTCATTGACTTGAATAGGGTAAAATCCGCACCAAATTCTTTACTAAAATCCTTACGATCTGATACAGATTTTGACCCCGCAAATCCCCCGCAAATCTGTCCTGAGTTTTTTCACTATTTTCATGTGATTGAGCTTTGCAGGCTCAAAAATAGCTAAAAGAGCTTCAAGCAGCACACCATATCTCAGCAGCCTGGACCAGGGCCATCTTTTCCATTAGGCACACTAGGCAGTTGCCCGGGGGCCCCACAAGTATAGGGGCCCCAAGTGGTGTATGTATGTCTACAAGAAACATACCCTGGATCAATTTTTTGGCTTATTTTTATTTTGCTTTTTTAACTGTTTGTGTGTTTTTAGGATATGCAAACGGTTAAAAACCATGGTGGAGAAGGGAGCCAAAGGCTCCTTGCCCTGCCAAATTGGCTTGTAGGCTGCCGGTTTCCAGACATAAGTGGTGTGATAGGCATGGCCAAATGTGATGTCATGTATTTGGCAGGGCCCATGCAGTGCTACGCCCAGGGGCCCATAATTCTGTTAAGACGGCTCTGGCCTGGAACCCGGTGAGTGGGACATAGGCTCGGCATTCAAGTATACAGCAGATCCTGATCAGTGTCCTCATGCACAAAAGAAACGTATACACTGTGAAAGCTTCGATACCTGAGACTCATGGGGCACATTGACTGAAATCTATCGCCCAAGGCCGGGACCTGTTGCTATTATGGACGGCGTCCATGATAACAGTCTGTTCCGGTGTCTTCCTGCTTCACGTCGTACATTAGTTTTGTTCTCTGTTATCAGGGAGAGACAGGTGACTCCCATCAGGGATCATATCAATTGCTATGTAACCAGAATCCTTGCAGGATCAGGTTCCTCGCCGTCTCCGGCTGGCTCTGTGCTGGACAGAATGGAAACCTGGGCTCCAACACCAAGGACAGATTCTTTTCCAGCTCCTTAGTTCCTGTCAATTGTCCTCTGTCTGCTCACAGCCATTGCAGGTTAGAAGATAAAGAATCCAGTCTCCTTGAGGCTCAGGTTTAGTATGACAGGGACAAGCCTGGGAGCAAGGAGCTCTGATTTCACATTACAGTGCTCCCTCAACATATCATAGGCATTGGCTCTGGGATGGCCATTGTATGTTGAGACCAAAACTCTCTGGAAAACTGGTAATTGGTTCTGAATGTCCCCAATATAATGCAGAATAAAAAGTAATGCAGATAAAGCGTGTCTTTCCATATAACTGTAGAAAAGGATTTCCAGCTCTTTCTGACTTTGAGGACAGGAGCTTCTCTGGGTCATGTAGTTTATACACAAAGCAGCGGAAAAAAATGGGGCCCTCACCTGGTGCCTAAAGGAGCTGCTCATCCTGGTACATTTAGGAGCAGTACACGACACGGAGTACTGCAGTGTACTGTAGAGAGGCGCTATAGATCGCCAATCACTGCATGCTCCTCACTAATACAGGTAAGAGTATCATCGCACTGTACTGTAGAGAGGAGCTATAGACCACCAATCACTGCATACATCTCACTAATACATGTAAGAGGAGTACAGGACATGTAGCACCGCACTGTACTGTAGAGAGGCACTACAGACCACCAATCACTGCATACACCTCACTAATACATGTAAGAGCAGTACAGGTCATGTAGTACCACACTGTACTGTAGAGAGACACTATAGTCTGCTTATCACTGCATGCACCTCACTAATACTTGTAAGAGCAGCACGTGACATGTATTACTGCACTGTACTGTAGAGAGGCGCTTCTAGACCGCCCATCACTGCATGCACCTCACTAATACTTGTATGAGCAGTACAGGTCATGTAGTACCGCACTGTACTGTAGACAGGAGCTATAGACCGCCAATCACTGCATGCACCTCACTAATACTTGTAAGAGCAGTACAGGTCATGTAGTACCGCACTGTAATATAGAGAGGTGCTATAGACCACCAATCACTGCATGCACCTTAATAATACATGTAAGAGCAGTACAGGACGTGTAATACCACACTGTACTGTAGAGAGGCGCTACTAGACTGCCAATCACTGCATGCACCTCACTAATACATGTAAGAGCAATACAGGATATGTAGCACCGCAGTGTACTATAGAGAGGCGCTATAGACCTCCAATCACTACATGCACCTTAATAATACATGTAAGAGCAGTACAGGACATGTAGTACTGCACTGCACTGTAGTGAGGCGCTACTGGATTGACAATCACTGATTGCACCTCACTAATACATGCCAGAGCAGTACAGGACATGTAGTACCGCACTGTACTGTAGAGAGGCGCTACTAGACTGCCAATCACTGCATGCACCTCACTAATACATGTAAGAGCAGTACAGGTCATGTAGTAGGCAAACTAGACTTGCCAATGACTGCATACACCTCACTAATAGAGAGGTTTTACAATTAAAACTTTTATGATAGTTGGTTGGACCAGTGTCTGGGACATTGTATCTTGAAACCAGACTCAACATCCAACATCCCATTAAAGACCATTATATGTTTAAAATATTGTGTCCCAAGGCCGAGCGCTGTGTGCCGTGGTACAGCATGGACCCCCTTGTGAACATGAGGGTAACATCAGATCATTAATAACCTGGGGTGGTCAGCCCAACACATCATGACAACCTAAGGTGACTGTGCACCCTGCTCACCTTCTATCGTATGCTTTATTAGGACATATGACTGTAATAGAGAAGCGTAGGTGTATGATCCATCTTTATTAGCCACAGCAAAGGTCAACCCTTCCTCTAGAGCAGTGTTCCTCACCTACAATCCTCAAGGCCACCAACAGGACCTGTCTTCAGGGTTTCTGTAGTATTACACAGTTGAATTTTCACATTTTTGTAAATATTGTATTATATCTTTCCACGGGACAACACTGAGGTTAGGACACTTTGATACAATGTAAAGTAGTCAGTGCACAGCTTGTATAACTGTTTAAAATGGGTGCGCCCACAAAATAACTCAACACACCGCCATCAATGTCCAAACAAAAGTGAGTACACCCCTAAGTGAAAATGGACAAATTGTACCCAATTTGCCATTTTCCCTCCACTTTTTCATGTGACTCGTTAGTGTTACAAGATCTCAGGTGTGAATGGGGAGCAGGTATGTTAAATTAGGTGTTATCCCTCTCACACTCTCTCATACTGGTCACTGGAAGTTCAACATGACACCTCATGACAAAGCAGTGCCATAAGGATCTGAAAGGAAGAACTGTTGCTCTACATAAAGATGGCCGAGGCTATAAGAAGATTCGAACACCCTGACACTGAGCTGCAGCCCGGTGGCCAAGACCATACAGTGGTTTATCAAGACATGTTCCACTCAGAACAGGCCTCACCATGGTCCACCCTAGAAGTTGAGTGCACGTGCTCACTATCATATCCAGAGACTGGCTTTATAATAGATGTGTGAGTGCTGCCAGCATTGCTGCCCAGTAGCTGACATCTGACAAGCACAAGGGGTTAATAAGGATTGGAGTAACAAGTTCACAGATTTCTTGTTTCCAGCACAGCGCCACACCTGTCCTCAGGTTCTCAGTGGTATTGCCGCTTTGCACCATTTATTATAACAGGAGGTCTTCTTGTCTTATTGAGGTCTCTGCTCACCGGTGACAATGTCTTTGTGGCGTCTGCAGTTGCGACCGTGCTCCTTTATTCCTACATGGCTTGTTAACTTGGCCGACTGGAGGGGAACCTTAGTATTTTACAGGAAAGCTTTGGGAGAATTCACAGGAACCAGATCCGAAATATAATTATGCACAAGCTCTCGAGTTATTAAGTGTTTCCTGCCTGCGGATGAGAGATGCAGAGTTTAACTTTAATTACGTTGCTGAAATATTTCACGGTGACTGCTCTGCAATCTGAGCCTCGTAGAGGCATCTTCTGGACCCCTCTAGCGCACTATTCTAACTGCAGTATTTTTGCTTCATTGTCAACATTTCGCTCCGGTAAAATTCCTTGTTATTCATAAGGATCTGTGGGAACTGTTGAATTAATGGGCCATGTACTAAGAAACTTATTTAACAGACAGGGCCCTTAGGGGGTTGTTTTGGTGGTTGTGGCTGAGGAGTAGCTCGGCTTCCTCTCTACCCTGCACTGAACCTGTAACAAGCTCATGCGGTCCAATTACATCATTAAAGGGGTTGTCTCACTCCAAGGATTGCTGCTTTTTATGTTGAAGATCTTGCAAAAACAAGTCACTTTGCAATATATGTCCATTAACAGTGTCCTACCTATCCCTAGATATCCCCTCTTGTATGGGCTGCATCAGCTCCTCAGGTCGCTATAGCTACAGACCTGTTTGATCTCTCCTGATAAGCTGCCAGCACTGATCGCTATATCTACAGACCTGTTTGATCTCTCCTGATAGGCTGCCAGCGTTGGTCGCTATAGCTACAGACCTGGTGTCCTCAGCAGCTCGTCACTGCAGACCAGTAGTAGCCAGAAAACATGCCCCTGAATTAAAAAATGAGACCGACAACATAGGACTGAGGTAAGATGAATCGAAGCAGTGAGACAACCCCTTTAAAGGATTTTATAGGATTAGAAAAACATGGCTGATTTTCTCTATAAAAGCATATTTAAAATCTAAATAAATAGTTAAAATAAAAGTAAAGCAATTAAAGGGAATGTGTCATCAAAGTGACTTATTGTTTAACTCACGTTTTTATGTTACACATTTTTTAAGAATTTTTGGATATTTTTTTAATTTTCTATATCGCTTTCAATATTTTTTTTAAAAACTTCTTAAGTCCTGCAGTTTTCACTTTGGCCAGTAGGCCTAATAATAGTCTGAAACTTCCTGTTCTGTAGAGAAAACTTTTCAGAAGTCTCCTCATTATCAGCACAGGCAGGATTACACTGAATGGTGACACCAATGTGTATAGATAACAGAATCCAGCAGTCACTATAGGAGATGTCACAGCTCCCCCTCACTGCACACCAACTTCTCCCCAGGTCACAGAGCATGCCCAGAAAACTCTCATATAGAAGTCAATGGGTCTGCTCCTGTTCACAGGCTCCTATGTCCAAGAAGCTGCTGTAAAGCATCTCTCTAAATGCTGTTAAAAGCAGTGCAGGCAAGAAAGCTGTCCCCACAATCCTATATAGATGACTGAATTGAGAAATCAACAACCAGAAAATAATAATTAAAAAAAATTGGTGACAGATTCCCTTTAAATTGTGTATTGTAGGGGCTCACTTGTGTCCGCACACCATAATGGACCGTCCTGGGGTTCCTTAGCTCTGGGATCACCACTTTGGTAAACGGAATGGCAGGCTTACACAGGGTTCTCTTTAAGTCTGGTCTCAGCCAGCTTTATTCTTCAACACATATATAGCATACAAAATAAACCACTACCGTCCAGCACAGTACATTGGTCGTACACTTTAGGCTTCCCTCAAGAGCCCTCTCCTCAGCTTTTCTGCTACTCCAACTTCTGGTAGCAAACCACACCCCCTGATCACCTGGAGAGACAGGCTTTTTATAGGCCTGGTAAAATCCTGGAACTGGAACATGGGAACAGCCACCCACCCAACTGCAGCTGTTCTGGGAAAATTCAGCCCATAATGGCTGGGCATCAGGCGTCGGCAACCTAATGTTGCTGACCGACACCAACTGGCTTCCCCCCACCGAGACCAGGCCGTCGGTGGCACGTTTCCAACAGGCGGACCGCTGTATGCCACCTAGTGGCAGCACCATGCAACCGCCCAAGGTCACTCTGCCACAGTGTTTGTTGTGTGTGTGTGTGTGTATTATATATATATATAAAATATATATATATATATAAAATATATATTAATATAAATATACACAAAAATATATATAAGATGCACATACAGTGTATATACACAGATATATAGATATGCACATATATATTTATATATAATATAAATAATACAGATTTTTTGTTAATATAAAGGTAATATAAAAGTAAATAAATTAATGTTGTTATATAATAAAATTTATATAATATAAATAATAGATAAAATATATAAAAAATATAACTAAGTTGTAAATATAAATAGTTAAGTAAAGTATAAGTATATATAGTTGTAAGTATAAAACATTAACAGATTCAATTTAAATTATTAGGCCAAAAATGTAAACATTCTCTGTTTTTCTGTGCAAAAAGTACTGTGAGACGTAATTGCCCCATTTGGCGGAACCTCAGTGAGATTTTTTTTTTATTCCTGGTCAACAGTCTCTAAAATTTAATTTTTTTTCCTCATGTATCCATATAGAATTGTTTTTACTCGCCCCATAAGATCTCAATGGGATTCAGATCTGGACTTTGAGTCCACTATTTCCTGCAGGAGATAGGAACACAAAATTGAAGCCCATCCTTTGAAGATAAAAGAAAAATGTAGTCTCCGTTACAAATAAACTGCGCACCTCATTGGGTACATGAAAAAAACTTTGAGATTCTTAGTTCACATGTTTGGATAAAAAAATGTTTAAGCCACCCCCGACTATCAACGGGATCTCATTTATGCTATCTATTGTATTGTAGATGGCATAAATGCTTCTTAAGAGGTTTCCATGTCTTGTTTGATAGCCCTTTTAGCTGATGGTGTGCCACTGATATTGGAATGCGTGTATATTTATATGCCACAACCCTGCCAGTGGCACCCAGGTTCACACTGTGTTTTTCAGAAATGTTTTTTTGTGCAGAACTATACGTTGCATTTGTACAGAACTATACGTTGCATTTGGCATATATTGCTTTTAATTCATATAGGAAGGAATGGATGCCTCCATGTTGGTTTCTTGCACCCCGCCCACCTCCATAGGTTGCTAGATCAGTGCAGTATGCTTATAAGGTTGGTGCTTTTTTTTTTTTTCTCTCTCTGGATTATGGAGGTCTGTTGACCCAAGGGAGAAGTCTGAATTGGACTCAAGTAAGAGGTAAAAATAGAGTAGTACCACTCGCCTTGAGATCCCGTTGATAGGGGGGTGGCTTAAATTTTTTTAGATCAAAACATGTGAACTAATAATCTCAAAGTTTTTTTCATGTATTATAGATAGCATAAATGCTTCTTTAGAGGTTTCCATGTCTTGTTTGATAGCCCTCATCGGGGACATGCACAGCTATAGTGAAGGTTATTGCGTGTCACTGTGATGATGGTTATATCAAAGAGAAGATGTCACGATGCAGCTGCAAGTGATGGGGTCGAGCAATTGTGGGGAAACCTTTAATCTTTCGCAGTACAATTCCCAAGGCCGGCATTTACTGAACATAGTTCCCTAATGAAGCAGCTCAAAATTTGAACAAATGGCCTCATACGCTGACATGGAGAGGTGCTCTTACTGTTTGATGTTACACATGTGGGATTCACTCCGACAAGTGCACAAGACAGAAAAGCATTAAGCCACACATTAGTGTTTGTGTACAGTGGTGCTAGAGAGTCTCGAGACAGGGTTTTCAGAATCTCTGTGTCGGTCTGACAGAAAATAAGTTCACATCAATGTGTATCATAAAAATAATGAGAAAAAAATCCCAGTAACACACACAAAGTTTAAGGTGGCCATACACTTAAAAGGGGATTTATCGCTTCATCAGTTCGTGTGTTTCATTACACTTTCAGTTTCTCAGCTCTTCAAAGCCAGGGGCGTTTCGTCCCCTCCCATCTGGGTGTTTCTTAACTGAAGGGGGATGACATCACCCCCCTTCACTGTTCTTGCTTGCTCCCGAGTCAGTGTGCTTATTTGAGATCAGTGGGAGGGGATAGCACATCCCTGCTCTCCCCCCCCCCTCTCTCTGTCTGAGTCCACATGTCACTTTGTTGTTCCTCTCCCTATGCAGTCTTATTTTGTAAGAGCTGTATGTTTACATACCACAGGCCTGCATTCAGTCTAGGCAGTCTTCTATGAACTCAGAGCACTGATCTCTTCTCCTCTCACAGCTGGAGGTTTGTTACAGTTGAATCCAGTCCTCTATGAACTCATCCAGAGCAGCACAGATCTTTCTCTCTTCTATGTTTACACGCAGGAGCACTAGGCACCGGGCACAATTCTGTTGTTTTCTGAATGTAGAAGCAGCTGCAATGTTATTGTGTTGCTCCTGGCTGTGCAGAGTGAAATGCTGCCGGCCCCTTATTCTGAGTGAGAGAGGCAGGAATGGCACGCTCCCGTGAATACGACCAGGGGCCAGACAGAATGTAAATTAGTAGAGCCGTCAGCCAATGAAATGAAAGGAGGAGGAATCCGACCGGCACTGGGGAAGAGTGTTTACAGAAAATGAAGATAAGGGAGACCGTGAAAGCAAGACAGCTTTGCAAATGACATCCAATTACAAAGTTGCTTGTTTTCACTGTCCCCTTATTCTGAAGACCATTTATTGTAATGATAAAACCCCTTTAACAAATATGTTTCGAGTGGTGACCTGATCCGTTCCATTCTGACAGGTGTCTGGCTTCCCCGTTCTTGCCTCCTCCCTAGGGTGCATATGTGCTGGTTCTTTCTGACTCCGAGGGCCAGTGCATGCCACCCAGCTTTCCCAGGAACACTTATCTAATATAATTGGCCCCTTAAAGGGGTTTTCTTACCACAGTGATTAGCTTTCATCATTTAGGGAAAGGTAAGTGTAGACTATTACTCAATACATTGCTTTTTTGTTTTGCACACTAGTTTCTCCTGGTTCCCGGCCACCTCTGTCTTCTCTCTCTTATATTATTGCTGGAAGCTGCTGTCCATCCATGGTGATGTCACTCCCTGCTGTTTGTAATCTCTAGGAACGGAGCTTTGTTTGTTTAAGATAAGGACACGTTTTTACTCCTTGGAGTTCTGTAGTCTTGTGTACTGCAGATTTTACATCTCTTGCACTCATTTCACTGTCACAGACTCAGCTAGGAATAGCAGAGATTATATGCCATCACTGCTATAGACCCACTCACAGTCAGAACAGGAAATGTGAGTCTGAAGCTGGCTGTGACTCTGAAACTCCATGGTGAGTCAACCCTTTTAGTGCCTTTGTTGCTTTGTTCAGTAACTCATGGTGTGACTGCTCTAACAGTTCTATCCAGGATCCGTAGCCAAACTCTGAGGCCCTCCAATGGCCTGTTGAGGGCAACCATAATCCTGATGTTGCCCTTAGTGAACATGAATTTGATACTACTGACTTTCAACCAAGCCTGGTCCTCTCTATAAAGACTAACGGGTGCATGCTGTGCGTTGGCCAGAAAAAATGTCTTAACATTTTTGGAAACCTTACAAAAAGTTTGTAACACTTGAGAAGAGTTTTCCAGGACTAGAATATTGATGGACTATCAACTTACATACTGGTTACGTGATTAAAGAGTACCAGGCATTTCTCTGTACTTTTCGTAGTGGCTGTGCCTATTGGTATCACTGTTCTCTGTGTCCATTTCAAGTAAGACACATTCATTCGCATACAAGCTGCATACACAAAACAGTAGAACATACACTTTTAATATAAAAGAAATCTTAAAAACAATGTTTGGTCTGCACATCCAAAAAGTTTTTTGATAAAAAAGAAAATATGTGCACACTAGTGTGGCAGCAAAATACAAGCACAATCCAATATCAGCAGCACACTACTAGCACTGAAAAGCAATTAAAAGGCACATAGGAACTATTGGAAAAGCATTTCTGCTACATTGAATACATGAAAATTTAAGGTTCTTAGTGCACATTTTTGATCAAAACTGTAATAGGCCCACCTGCCAATCGACAGGCCGACCTCAATACAGGTGGGAACCTACACTACAAATGACCTCTCTTGGTGCCTGTTCAGACCTCCACGTTTCAGGGAAAGAAGAATCCAGCTACAAAGTACCCTACATTGATTTAAAATCCTGTGCAGGTGGGAGGAGTGCAGAGGCCAAAAGAGGCACCAAGAGAGGTAACATATAGTATAGGTTCCCACCTGCATTAAGGCCGCCTTGTCGATTGGCGTGGGCTTACACAGTTTTGATGTACAAAAATGTACACTAAGAACCTTAAATTTCCATGTATTCTAAGTAGCAGAAATGCTTTTCCAGTAGTTCATATGTGCCTTTTGATTGCTTTTTAGTGCTAGTAGTGTGCTGCTGATATTGGATTGTGCATACACTTTTAATATGTGCAATGTCCTTTACCCTAGCTACTTGTGCAGTGCTTTGCATTTAGGTCAATGTCAAATCAACATGAATCCAAGAGAAACGAAAAGTCCCAGGAAAGACTTGTGAATTCCAGAGCAGGTAAAAAATATAACTTTATTTTCAAAAACCTGTGGGACCTGCTGGTTTTTGAAAATAAAGTTATATTTTTTACCTGCGCTGGAATTCACAAGTCTTTCCTGGGACTTTTCGTTTCTCTTTGATTCATGTTCGCTGCATGCGGGCAGCTTATTCCGGGCGCAGGTGTAGCACCAGTAGACGGAAGGGTGCGGTGAGTGGAGGTGTTACCGCTAAGACGGACAATGCGCTCCAGCAGGATCTGAAGGTGGGAGTGACGTTTGTGAAGCTGGAAGAACAGCGAATGGTGAATTGAGCACCCAGCATACCGAGGATCCTGAATGGTCATATTAGCCGGGACAGTGCTGATGAAGGGTATGTAATACCAAGCCATCCCGTATACCAAAACATAGAAGTTGGACACTTCGGGCCGGTCGAGTGGAGAGGTGTTTTTCTGTTCATTATATTACATGAATCTAAGTGGTTCGTGCTGGCTTGGTTGGAATCAAATTTCGGTGAATATTGTGGTTAACTTACTATTAAAGGGGTTGTCTCACTACATTGATTCATCTTACCTCAGTCCTGTTTTCTTGCTTTCATTTTGAATTCAGGGGCGTGTTTACTGGCTTCCACTAGGCTGCAGTAGAAGACAGGTCTGCAGCTATAGCAACCAGTGCTGGCAGCCTATCAGGATAGATCAAACAGGTCTGTAGCTATAGCGACCTGAGGAGTTGATGCAGCCCATACAAGAGGGGATATCTAGGAATAGGTAGGACACTGTTAATGGACACATATTGCAAAGTGACTTGTTTTTGCAAGATCTTTAACATAAAAAGCAGCAATCCTTGTAGTGAGACAACCCCTTTAAGGTAACCAGAATTGGCATTTTACCAACAGTGACCCTGTGAAACAATACGTTAACCTAAAAAAGGTAATACAAAACCTTAACTCTAACCCCAGTTTAGTGTTAGGTTTAGTAAAATTTTGAGTTCCGGATGTTCCGCTTCTGAATTTTTTTCACAAGTTCAGTAAAACCAAACCAGAACTTATTCAAGTTCAACTAGCTAAACTAGCTTTTTGACCCTCAATATAGAACAAGACCCGGTACAGATGTTGTACCAGCCTCATTTTATATCCCTTCGGGTCCAAAAGAGAGTTAAATCATTATGATTCAACAGGATGAGACCAGTCCATTGTTTTCTACCATCCAAATCATGTAATTGTAATGTTATTGTGCAGACCACCTTGTCCGGGGATCTAAAGAGTCTTTCTCGTGATGGTAAAGTGCTATTCTATCTGTATCGGTAATTTTGCCTTAACCTCTGGTGCTTTGTGTTTGCAGATTCCCCGGTAATCTCTGTAGATTACACAATAAACCGCAAAACTCCTTTCATTAATTGAATGCTGGGATTGTAATTTCATACTCTGCCTTTTGTTAAAACCAGGTGCGCTAAGTATTGAAGGCCCTCTCCTAGCTCCTTTCTTTCCTGGTTAATTGACCGAAAGTAGAGTTTCAATTAAAAACAGCACACAAACATTTTCCATTAGAAACAGCAGGGAAAACTTGGCCGTTCCTTGCTGATTGTGGTTTAGGTTTGTGGATCCTGTAACCTGTGCCCATATGTCACTTGAGAATTTTTTGTTTTGCTTATTATGGGTTATATCTGCCAAATGATAGGTTCCTCTATGTCCAACATATGTTAAGCAACGAAGTGTATGGCGCTTAGTGAGGTCAGAAGAGCCACTTTCCAGTAATAGAATTATAACCTTAGAGCACTGGTTTTGGGGGGAAGCTAAGTATCGCTGTCGATAAGATGTAGCATTAGGTTAACATAGATATCCATCACATTTTGAATTTCATGAAGTATCTGAGCAAGAACAAAAAAAAAGATATCTTCACTTCTGCCCCAAGATAGGACCTGTAGTCACATAGGGCCTTATGTATGACCTTTTAGTAGTTAGACTGTCTTTGTTTCCTATAGCAACCAATCAGAGCTTACATTTCATTTCATATGGTGCTCTGGAAAAATTAAAGCTGAGCTCTGATTAGTTGCTATGAGCTCTAATTGGTTGTTATGGGCTCTGATTGGTTGCTATGGGCTCTGATTGGTTGATATGGGCTCTGATTGGTTGCTATAGGCTCTGATTAGTTGCTATGTGCTCTGGTTGCTATGAGATCTGATTACTTGCTATAGGCTCTGATTGGTTGCTATGGGATCTGATTGGTCGCTATGGGCTCTCATTGGTTTCTATGAGCTCGCATTGGTTGCTTTGAGCTCTGATTGGTTACTATGGGCTCTGATTGGTTCGCTATGGGCTCTGATTGGTCGCTATGGGCTCTGATTGGTCGCTATGAGCTCTGATTGGTCGCTATGAGCTCTGATTGGTTGATATGGGCTCTGATTGGTCGCTATGAGATCTGATTAGTTGATATGGGCTCTGATTGGTTGCTATGAGATCTGATTAGTTGATATGGGCTCTGATTGGTTGCTATGGGCTCTGATTGGTTGCTATGAGCTCTCATTGGTTGCTATGAGCTCTCATTGGTTGCTATGAGCTCTTATTAGTTACTATGGGATCTGATTGGTCGCTATGGGCTCTCATTGGTTGCTGTTGGCACAAAGACAGTCTTACTACTAGACAGTTTCATGCATAAGGCCCGTGTTGTCTCAGAAGGTTATCTAGTTTGCCTTCTTTATAGCAAAATTTTGACTCAAAAGGTTTTTCCCATCATAGACTTTGATAGCAAATCAATAGGCTATGCCATCAAAGTCTGATAGGAGATCTGGGACCTGCACCTAACTCTGGAAGGGACCCTCGAAAGTGTTGGCTTAGATGGAGAGTTGGTCACGACTCTCCATTCTGCTCTATGCTAGTTTTGAGTACAGGTGTGTGGCGTGTTCGGCTGAACTCTCATAGAACAGGATGGAGAGTAGTAACTAACTCTCTATTCGGAGCCAAAACTTTCCGGGGCCTTTTCTCAAGATAGTTGTGGGTCCCAGAGGTTGGAACCGCACCTATCAGACTTTAATGGTATATCCTATCAGTATGACATCAAAGTCTATTGTGGGAACACCCCTTTAATGTCTCTGGGGGTGGGAGAGCGATAAAGGTGTCCAAAAAAATGTAGTCCAAATCTGCAGATGTGTATAGGGGTGTCTTAATACTATCTCACTAGAAGATGTTGGGAAAAGAAGGATCGGGTATGTTGGATTTCCGCATGCCCAATCCCTTGTTCCTGTGAGATGTAAGTCACTGCCTGAGAAGAGAGGTAGCAGAATTTTACCCTCTGGCCATTGAAAACACATGCATTTTTGAATGAACCCATCATACTTGTGTTTGGGGAGTCGGAAATAATTGCGACCCAGAAGTCCCAGAAGTAACTACATTTTGATGAGTTGCTATCATTACCACAGCAGGGTATTATCGAGTTTAAAGCATTCTGTACTCTGGGAGGAAATATTAGCACAAAGGACTGTCTACTTCTAGAGCAGGGGTCCCCAACTCCAGTCCTCAAGGTCCACCAACAGGTCATGTTTTCTTGCTTTCCGTACCGTTACACAGGTGGTATAATTATTGTCAGTGCATTCTGTGGGATATACAGAAAACATGACCTGTTGTTGGGCCTTGAGGACCGGAGTTGGGGAACACTATTCTAGAGTGTATTTCGTCTTACTAATTACTACTCCATTACTGTCCATTACTACTTTAAGTTTTTACTTTTTGTGGTTAGAGTTTAACGGCTGGGTCCTCTATTCTGCGTTTTCCACACACACACATATATATTCTGTATATATAGACGACAAAAATACAGTCAAAATGAATATAGGGATTCTTTCAAAATTCATTTCTGTTGCTTTAGGATACATGAAAATTTAAGGTTCTTAGCATAGCAAAACTGTAAGTGCCCATCCACCAGTGACAAGGTGACCTCAGTAGAGATGGCCACTTACTCTGACATTTTTCTTCACTTGGTGCCTGTTCAGACCTTCAAGTTTTCAGGGAGAGAAGGTCCTCGCTACATTCTGCCTTGATTAAAAACAGACTGTGTGGATGGGAGGAGTGCACAACCAAAACGGGGCCAGACACTCCCCCATGTAAACAATCCAAAAATTGGGCAGCACTTCCAAAACTTCCAAAACAATTGTAAAGAAATTAGTATAGGTGCACGCCGGCAAATATATATATATATATATATACATATATGTGTGTGTGTGTGTATATATAGATATGCATATAGATATATATCTATCTATATCTGTCTATATATATATATATATATATATATATATACGGTGTCTCACAAAAAAGTGCATGAGGATGCAATCTATCGCAGACCCACTCTGAAAAGAGAGAGGTCCTCGCTAAACTTTTCATCCTGCTCCGTGTCCAGACCAGAATGCACCTGCAAGAGGTTTCAGAAAAAAAATGGTCCCCTTTGTCGAAGCATAGGAAGACCCATACTTGCTCCAGGCATCAGTCCGGGTGACGAGCCCAACGTCAACCAAGGAGCCACAAAATGGCTTCTTCGAATAGAACTGAGGTTACCGGGAAGAAAGGAACCAGATGGCCACAAATTCTCCACCTAGACCTTGGTAGAGTCCCAGAAGAGTACTGACTGCATCATAGTGCCCGGGAACACACAGTGACATAAAAATAAGTTAAATAAGAGTGAATATGTGCAGCGAGTACTGCCCGGACATCCAGCCGGATTATAAATATTCCTCCAGACATATGGTCCAAAGAACCACACGATCACCACTGAATAAATTCCGTGAGGGTAGTAATGTCCACAGGACCCATCTTCCGGGAATCTGCATGCATGGAAGTAACCAATTTTGGGGTTACTTAAATAAATGGAATAGGTCTGGGAACATTTGTTAGGCCCCCGACTGTTTTGGTAACGCGTGAAGCCACTTCATTGAATAGGTTCTTGAAGGGCTTAGATGCCTTTCTTGAAAAAGATAATATATCAGGTTATGGGGACTATGTTTTGTAGATGGGACATTGATCCTTGGATTATTCTGATTGACAGATTTGGAGTCGGGAAGGAATTGTTTCTCTTGTATGGGACAATAGGCATCCGACTCATAGGGGGTTTTGTCTTCCTCTGGATCAACATTGTGGAGTTGTAGGTTGGAAGCAATGAACTGGTATCTTCATCCAATCTTTTCTTATCTACTGATGGGGTGAAAGAGAGTCTCTTCTCCCTCTGTCAAACAGTTTAGATGATACAGTCGTTATTGATCACCTTTCGGATCTAGAGTTGACTTTAAAGGGCTTGTTTCATCTCAAAGTTTCATAGGATGCATGAATGAAATAATGCTGCTTTGCTCTGTCACTTCCTGGTCAAGCTGTCTGTAAT
This sequence comes from Phyllomedusa bahiana, assembly GCA_025379985.1. Classification (NCBI taxonomy): domain Eukaryota; kingdom Metazoa; phylum Chordata; class Amphibia; order Anura; family Hylidae; genus Phyllomedusa; species Phyllomedusa bahiana. The sequence continues at coordinate 66,457 of JAODAL010011783.1, forward strand.
TAGCATATGAGCTCAGTGTATTCAGACTTCTGCTAATTAGATTAACTCAGAAGCTTCCCTGGTCCTGACAGCATGAGATTTAAGTAAACAACAGTAATTACTTTCTTTTGTCTGAAAGATCAGATAACAAACAAGCTCTCACTGACCAAAGTTCTGTGCTGGCCAGGACCTGGGTGATGACTTTTCTCCCTGCTATCAGATAGAACAAACAGCAGGGGAGGGGGGAGGAGTACACAGATCGGTCACTTGGGGAACCAGGGAGAGCACAGAAGGTGATAAAATCACTTGTAGCTCCTTAACAAAAAAAAATGAACAACGCAATATATTTGGAAAACATCTTCATTTAGTGTTGCCTACATGTAGGCAAAGGTAAATAAAGACTATTCCCAAATGCATTGCTGTTCTGATTTTGCTTCTCTTCAGAGTTAGAGCAGTTCTTATCTTCTTCTTGGTTATCGACCACCTCTCTCTGCTCTAGCAATCCTGGCCAGGATGGTCACAGTACTCCCTGCTGTGTCTTATCGGCAGAACAGGAGCTTGTTTGTTTTTCTTACTGACAAATTTTAACCTATAGAGCTCTGTAGCTTCCTGGTCAAGCTGTCTGTAATTAGCATATGAGCTCCGTGCATTCAGACTTCTCTGTTTATTAGTCTAAATTAGATAAATTACCTTCTCTGAGGTCCGGAGAAGCTTCTGAGCTAATGTAAACAGTAGAGTAATTACTGTCTTTTGTCTGAAAGATCAGATAACACACAAGCTCTCACTGCTGGGCATGACCTGTGTGATGACATCACTCCCTGCTATCCGATAGAACAAACAGCAGGGGAGGAGGAGTACACAGGTCGGTCACTTGGGAAACTAGAAAGCCCTCAGAAGGTGATAAAATCATTTGTAGCTCCTTAACAAAAAAAGATGAACAACGCAATATATTTGGAAAACGTCTTCATTTAGTGTTCCCTACATTTTGAAATCTATTCTTTGTAGTGAGACAACTCCTTTAACCAACACCAGCTGCAGATGGCTTGGGCGCAGCTTCTGGCACATTGATGATAGTAGATAGGCATTTATAGTGTAAAACCCTATGACATATAAGGAGTTTTCATCAAGGGGAGCATATGTCTTACATGAAACCTAGATGGTGAACCCTCTTGAGTGTCACTTGCTTGACAGAATTCAGGAGGTGTACATATATACATGACGCCACACAGCTGATACATTTGGTTGACATTTAATAGCCATAATGAGCTAATTACTGGAAATTCACATTGCTCAGAAGAGTTAATTTTACCCTGCGATGACAGGACATGTCACTTCACTATCACCAGGTTCCTGTGAAATACGAGAATGATTTTAGTCCGGTTCTTTGTCTCGTCCATCAGTAAAATATAAAAGACTTCATGGCTTTCAGTCTGGTTGAGACGGAGACTGCAGGACTCTTTGTGTCCCTCTATTTCAGCAGTAGTCTTGTCTTCTAGGCAGCCAGTCTGTATTAATGTATACTGAAGTAGGACTTTCACACACTTAAAGGGATAGCCTGATCAGAGACTTTCATACCGCAACCTTCACCATCTTTGTAGACATAGTCCGCTACAGGGAAAATGAAGTATTACCTGGAAGCCGCTTAGATGTACAGTAACCCATGTGGTAGGTAGATAGCTCAAATGCGAGCTTTCAGGTGGTGGGCCCCACTGTATGGTGTCCATTAGCCTTATGGGCAGGGGTCATCTGCATGACTCAATGACTCATCTTCATGAGTCTCTAACGTTCAGTCATCTTTTTTTCAATGCCACCATTTTTGTATCTATTCTTAATGTGTTACCACCATGATGAAACAACACAGCCCCGAAAGCTGCTCTCGATTTGCTTGCTAGTTATTCTAGACGAGTTCCAAGCAGACCAACAACACATCAAAACATAGATCAGACAGGATACATTTTCTGTTTCAGAGCCTCCAACCTCTTACCTGTTGTGGCAGAGTGACCACAGGTGGAGTAATACAGGAGACCTGCAAGCAACCCGTCACCAAGGTTACATGGTCTTGGTGGGGTATCCATATATGTTGTCAGCCACAGAACGCGGTTGGCAGCCATTTATAGTTTGCATGGCTGTCTCAGCCATTCCCGGGTCGGCACTATCGGGAGTGGACAACGTGTTGGGTGGGTGCCTACTTCACACGTTCCAGTGCCAGGTCTTACTAGGCCTATTAAAAGGCTGGTACTCCAGGTGTCCATGGGGCATGGTCTACTACCTGCAGTTTGGAGTGACAGTGGAGCTGGAGAGAGGCTTTGGCCCCAGAGGCTTAAGAGAACCAGGAGACTGGGTAAACGTGTTTTGTGGTGCTCGGTGGTAGCCTGTGGCCAATGATAGACAGGGTCTGTACTAATGTGTGTTTAGTGGCTAGACTATTGTATTTTCCTGTGTCTCAATAAAGCTGGCTGAGGCCAGGTTAAAAAGAATCCTAGTGTCAGAAAGTTGACGTGCCAATACCATTTACAAAAGACGGCGATCCTGTGAGCTAATGACCCCGGGCAGGTCCAAGATGGCGGCCAAACGTGTGTGAACACTTACACCATGTTCTATGACAAAATACAGTTGTTCCTCTCGACGCCAACCATGCTTGTTAATGGGAGAGCGGAAACTAAATCTGTATGTCCTGTTACATCTTTTGGAGCTCGTATGAAGGAAATATAAGGATCTTGGTGACCAAAGACTTGATTTTTCTGTCTTGTTTATGTTAAATTTTTGTAGTCGTCATTGACTGCTTCTCGTGACTTATCCTGGTAGCTTACACTGTGCTATCAGCCATGTCAATACAGAATGTCAAGCCAGGTGATTACCATGACGCCCACCCCTCTTTTTTTGTGGTTTGCTACTTATGCACCCTTGCTTGGCTACCACATACTGGACATGCTGTATACATTGGGCCTTATGTATGAAAACTGTCTAGCAGTAAGACTGTCTTTGTTGCCCATAGCAACCAATCAGAGCCAATAGAAACCAATTAGAGCTCACAGCAATCAGTCAGAGCCTATAGCAACCAATCAGAGCCTATAGTAACCAATTAGAGCTCATAGCAACCAATCAGAGCTCATAGTAACCAATCAGAGCTCATAGCAACCAGAGTTCATAGCAACCAGAGCCCATAGCAACCAAAGCTCATAACAACCAATCAGAGCCTATAGCAACCAATCAAAGCTCATAACCAATCTGAGCTCATAGCGACCAATCTGAGCCCATAGCGACCAATCAGAGCCCGCCCATAGCGACCAATCAGAGCTGATAGTGACCAATCAGCGCTCATAGCAACCAATCAGTGCTCATAGCAACCAATCAGAGCTCATAGCAACCAATCAGATGCCATAGCAACCAATCAGAACCCATAGCAACCAATCAGAGCCCATAGCAACCAATCAGAGCTCATAGCAACCAATCAGAGCCCAGCTTTCATTTCATATAGTGCTCTGGAAAAATAAAAGCTGGGCTCTGATTGGTTGCTAGACAGTTTTCATACATGAGGTCTCTTGTGTGATGAGGTGTTGCATGACATCCCGGTGAACAGTGTAGACATAAAAGATACCAGCATCTAGGGATACATTAGCTTGGTTCCCACTGATTTCCAGTTTACATGGTGTTTACAGCATACATTTAACATATGCACTGGGAAAAACTCCAGCATATATGGAGAATGCGATCAATATTATACACTTGGTTTTTGTCGCAATTTATTTGTCGGGGTTTTCAGATTTTGGGCGCCCCATTCAGTTGAACAGTACTATAATCTGCCGGACCATAGAACATGTTCTAAGTTTTTTTTCAAAACCGTCAGTTTTGAAATCCGACCTCAGAAAATCCAAACCTTCTAGACTACAGCTCGGATTTTCCATTGAGGTCTACAGCGCAGATGTGCAGTCGGATTTTTGCGGTTTCTAAATACTGAATCCTCTTAAAAATCCGACTGTCAGCCTGTGCCGTGCAGAGGTAGTCTTGGTCTTCTACAAGAGTTTATTGCCTTTAATATTGAGATTTCCAGTTGTGTTATTTCAAAACCGTTCAAAAAGTGCACAAACTTCTGTAAACTTGCATGGAAAGCCCACTATGCTTCCACTATGTGTGTACCTAGGCTTAGAGGGAACCTGTCACATTGAACGAGCCGTATGATCTTCCCTCCCATGTTAGGGTATGTTCACAAAAAAAAAAAAAAAATCACAGCTAAATAACAACCCAATTAAAATATACCTTTTAATAGATATGCTTTAAAATATATTTAAACACCCCACAAAAAACCTAGAATAGATAAGTATATAAGAGGGTATTTAAAGCATACCACACAAGCTCTAAAGATGGTAGATAATCCTAAGGGATAATAGTCCCAGGGTATGCCATCTACAAAGTCCCTAAATGGTGACTAATAAAGCAGAGACATCGCCCCGATAAGGGCGGCTCCACAAACTAAACCCTCAAAATGTACCCTATTCTAGAATATTAAAACACATCACTTTATAAGAAAAACATAAAAAAATGGGAAAATCCAACGTGTAATCCTCTGCAGAAATCCGAGGTGATATCTGGGATTTCTACTGAGGATTTTATCTATGCAGAGGCGGTATTTACCTGTGATTAGGAAACGATTTAGCCCCACTTCAGTAGAGTTATGTGACTGTCATGCCTGAGGAAGCAAAATCCGAGGACATTGTGCTTCTTTTTTTTTTTTCTTTCTGTACAACGGATTTGAAATCTGTGTTGTGGAAAAACCAGTGTGAACTGCAGTGCAGACCGCCTAAATGGGAACTGGTTTACACAAGGATTTTAACATGGAATTCGAAGGAGAATCCGCATTAAATTCCAAGTTAAAATACATTGTGTGAACATACCCTTATAGAGCAGAAGGAGTTGAGCAGATTGATATACAATTTGTCGGAAAAAATTTAGTACATGTTATTTATTCAAATGAATCCCTGCTCTTATTGGGCTGAGGAGTCCAGTGGGTGGGGTTACCTAATGATCGTGACTACAGAGACTGCCCACTGGACGCCTAAGCCCAGAATAAGTAAGACCTCGAATGAATGAACTATAAGTTCTACTGAATATTTTCCCCCAAAACTATATGTGAATCTGCTCAGATCATCTGGCTCTATAACATGGGGCCTGTAGGTAAAGCTGCACACTCAATGTAACATGTCCCCTTTAAGGATCCGACTGCTCAGACTTTCTGTTCTATTTTCTGAATATAATACATCTAGCTGGACATTCCTTATCATTGGTGAATGACCTCCTTAAAGGGGTTGTCTCACTACATTGATTCATCTTACCTAAGTCCTATTTTCAAGGTTTCATTTTTGAATTCAGGGGCGTGTTTACTGGCTACTATTGGCCAGCAGTGACGAGCTGCTGAGGACACCAGGTCTGTTGCTATAGCGACCATTACTGGCAGCCTATCAGGAGAGATGGAACAGGTCTGTAGCTATAGCAACCATTGCTGGCAACCTATCAGGAGAGATCAAACAGGTCTGTAGCTAGATTGACCGGTGCTGGCAACCTAACAGGAGTGATCAAACAGGTCTATAGTTATAGCAACCATTGCTGGCAGCCTATCAGGAGAGATTGACCAGGTCTGTAGCTATAGCGACCAGCGCTGGCAGCCTATCAGGAGAGATTGTCCAGGTCTGTAGCTATAGCGACCAGCGCTGGCAGCCTATCAGGAGAGATCAAACAAGTCTATAGTTATAGCAACCATTGTGGCAGCCTATCAGGAGAGATTGACCAGGTCTGTAGCTATAGCGACCAGCGCTGGCAGCCTATCAGGAGAGATTGTCCAGGTCTGTAGCTATAGCGACCAGCGCTGGCAGCCTATCAGGAGAGATCAAACAAGTCTATAGTTATAGCAACCATTGCTGGCAGCCTATCAGGAGAGATTGACCAGGTCTGTAGCTATAGCGACCTAAGGAGCTGATGCAGCCCATACAAGAAGGGATATCTAGGAATAAGTAGGACATTGCTAAAAGACACGTATTGCAAAGTGACTTGTTTTTGCAAGATCTTTAGCATAAAACGCAGCAATCCTTGTAGTGAGACAACCCCTTTAAGATACTAACGTGGGAAGAACTGTGTTTCTTATAGTTTCATTTTAGAAAGAAGATGACCTAACGACTTCTTTTTTTAATTTTTTTTCTTTACAAAAGTCTTGATGGCAAATTTGGGTACAACATAAAATGAGAGGTTTAACGTCACAAAGACAGAAGTTTCCAGTATAAAATAAAAAACAAAAATAATTTGTACGGTCTCCAGTGAACCGCCATTCGTTAAATTTTGTTGTCAGAATATCTTCATGGTGCACGGTCCTAGGTATCGTTCAGGGACCTGGCAGTGAAACAGTTAAGCCATTCTTTGCAAACCTATTACTGGCCGCAAGAACAAAGCCTATAAATTAGCCCAACATAGATGTTATACCACGTTTTGCTATCAGTCCTGTGACTCGCCACTGAAAGCTCCTATTAACATTTCCATTTGGTGCTTTGCCAAGAATGAATCTTGAAACGATTGATAATGAAACCTTTTAGCTATTTAATGTCTGCCAACAAAACTTTTATGTAGCGTCTACATTACGAGCGCGGCGGTGAAAAAGGTAGGTTTACCGAGCGCACTGTTCTCAGAGTCAGTCGGGGAGAGAGAAAGGATTTTTTTTGCAAAAGTTTACATGAGAGGAACTGACGGAAACCTGAGACCAAACAGTAAACGTAAATGGGATTAAGATTAAGGGTTTATATAAGGATTGAATTCTGTGCCCCCATTGGCCCCATTTCCTGCAGTTATTCTTAAAAAAGAATCTCCAGTGAAAGTATAGACGTCTCAGATGGTTCTGTAAAGGGGTTGTCTCACTACAGGGATCGCTGCTTTTTATGTTAAAGATCTTGCAAAAACAAGTCACTTTGCAATATGTGTCCTACCTATTCCTAGATATCCCCTCTTGTATGGGCTGCATCAGCTCCTCAGGTCGCTATAGCTCCAGACCTGTTTGTACTCTCCTGATAGGCTGCCAGCACTGGTCGCTATATTTAGACCTGTTTGATCTCTCCTGATAGGCTGCCAGTGCTGATTGCTATATTTACAGACCTGTTTGATCTCTCCTGATAGGCTGCCAGTACTGGTCGCTATAGCTACAGACCTGTTTGATCTATGCTGATAGGCTGCCAGCACTGGTTGCTATAGCTACAGACCTGGCTTCTATTGCAGCCTAGTAGAAACCAGTAAACCCGCCCCTGATTTCAAAATGAAACCAAGAAAACAGGACTGAGGTAAGAGGACTCAGTGTAGTGAGACAACCCCTTTAAAGGCTATGGACACTTTTGACCTTTTAAAAATATTTTGTACATATATTAATAGTTACTTAGAGTAAAAAAAAAAGTTGAAAATTTTTGCCTGCAATTTTCATTCCTTCCTTCAGTTTCAGCCCCTTGATATTCAGTTTTCAGCCTCCTTCTAGTTTCAGATTTTCTCATTCAAGTATCCTCCCTGTAAAACATGCTGGATATGGGCTCTGTGTGTTAAAAAGTTTAGAGTTTGCAGTGGGTGCTCTCCTTTTCTCTCCACAGATTATCCTCCTGCAAACCACCTTGGGCGACATGTATGAACGGGGCTGCGGCAGAAGTCTGGCGCCTTTTCAGCCCGACATCTAGCGCAGCCCCGTTCGCTATATTATTACATCGCCCGTACGCCAGAATCAGGCGCATTACAGAGCGCGCATGACACTTTGTAATGCACCTGAGATCGGGGGGCGTCCGGGAGGCGTATGAACCTATAGATATATAGCTTCAGTGCGGCAATTCCAGGCGCATTACTGCTGGAACAGGTAGAGCACTTTCAAAGTGGTTTACCCGAGCCAGAATTGACGTTTATGCGCCAGAATGCGCCTGATTTATGACCCACAGTAGAACAGGTTCATAAATCAGGCGCATTCTACACTAATATTATGTGCATAAAAATGGCCGTTTAAACGCCAAGAATCATACATGTCGCCCCTTGTGTGTAATTCCATTTCTGTTGACAGCCTGTGTAAACTGCCTTCTTTGGTCAATCTCCCCCCTTTGCATGCTATGATCTGCCACATACATCCTCCTTACATGTCTTGCTGCTGTATCTAACAATAAGAGGTGAGAGCAGGAAGCCCATCAGAAGCAGGATGGATGTTTTGGAAATTTAGCAGGACAGCCAGCCAGGTGAAGGATTTACACAAACTCCACAGCAGCAAAATGGTAGAAACATTTTAAGAACGACTGTTTAGAAAAGTTACTTAAAGGGGTTGTCTCACTACAGGGATTGCTGCTTTTTATGTTAAAGATGTTGCAAATACAAGTCACTTTGCAATATTTGTCCATTAACAGTGTCCTACCTATTGCTAGATATCCCCTCTTGTATGGGCTGCATCAGCTCCTCAGGTCACTAAAGGTACAGACCTGTTCAATCTTTCCTGATAGGTTGCCAGCACTGGTTGCTATAGCTATAGACCTGTTCAATCTTTCCTGATAGGCTGCCAGCACTGGCCACTATAGCTACAGACCTGTTCGATCTCGCCTCGTTGGCTGCAGGCACTGGTTGCTATAGCTACAGACCTGGTGTCCTCAGCAGCTCATCATTGCAGGCCAGTAGAAGTCACTAAACATGCCCTGAATTTAAAAATGAAACTGAGAAAACAGGACTGAGGTAAGATGAATTGACGTCGTGAGACAACCCCTTTAAATCCCCTTATAGCATACAAGGAGTTTTTTTTAATGCCCATGGGCCCCAGATGACTTTTTTTTTTCCTGGAGTTGTTTATCATTGATGATATTTGCTTCCAATACTAGTGCATGTATGATCAACCCAATGATTAGCTTTAAATGTATAGGCAAAGGTAACTAAAGATTATTACCCAATACATTGCTGTTCAGATTTTGCTTCCTTTCAGAGTCAGAACAGTTCTTATCTTCTGCTTCACTAGGTTAATGACCACCTCTCTCAGCTCTACTAGTGGTGACATCGCTCTCTGATGTGTCTTATCAGCAGCACCGGAGCTTGCTTATGTTCCTTACTGAGAAACATTAACCCCTTAGAGCTCTGTAGCTTTGTGCCCTGCTATGAAAAACCCTCTACCACCATTGTTCCTCTAACAGGCTTAGCTAAGAATAGCAGAGCTGAAATGTCAATCACTGCTGTAGAACCTCCCACAGACGGAACTGTGAACTGTTACAGCCTCATGAGAAAACCTCTTTAAATATACATCTCTGTGTACTCCTGTATAGAAACATAGGTTTATGAAGGTATAGTACTGGCCCACAGGCTTTGGGCTTCATAATAGAGCTCCGTAGAACAAGACTTCCCAAGTAAGTATATAGCATCTCATCACACTTGGCCTCCACTTGTCTTTTGTTTCTTCCTCCCCTGGAGTCTCGTGGACGGCCTGACGTCAGCAGCTCTCCACATTATTGCCTGTTTAGCAAACATGTCATGATAAAAAGGGTCATTAAAGCTCCTCACATCAACATAACTCTGCTGGAATGTAATAACACATTAGGTGCTATTATAATCTTAATAACTCCCTCTGCCCTGTGCGGGAGAAGCAGATGATAGTGGGGAGGTCCTGGAAGTAACATGGGACACCACGAGGGACTTCTGCTGCATGTCTCCTAATAATGACCCTCAACATTGGTGGTTTTCCAAAATGATAGTCTGCTTCTCTTACGTCAACCTCTCCTGGTAGGATGAAGACGACCAAGCTCCAAATGCACAACCTTGATTTCATCCAAAATTTTCCTACAATAATACCTCACAATGAAGCGCACATTTCAAAGGTGTTGTCTCCAATTTTTAGGTGGTGTAAAATAAGACAAATATCGATCCTCTGCTGCTCCATTTTCAGTGCTGTCAGTCTCTGCTCTTCTTGATCACTCTCAAAATGGACTTATGACTACCTCAACAAGCAATCAGTGGCCCCAACGGCAACGTGCTACAGCCAGTAACTGGCTTCAGTGGTCATGTGTCCTTGTCAAGAGAGACTAAGAAGGGCAAGGACTTGTGGTATTCGGGAGACACAACAATGGGAACAACGGGGGATTGGTAAGGTGTGAGTTACAACTTTTACTATTTCAAGCCGTTTTGAGCTGTTTTTGGAAAAAAACAAAATGATTAGCTTTTACCATGCGGGGAAAGATAACTGAGGACTGTTACCAAATACATTACTGTTTTGATTTTGCTTTGTTCAGGAGATAAGGAGATTTTATCTATTGCTGGTATACACAAGTTTCTCTAGGTTACCGCCTCTCTCTGATCTTTTATCTGATTGATCTACAAGCTGCCATGGTGAGTCACCCCCTTCGGAGTCTTATCTCTAGCACAGGAGCTTGTTTATCTAAGTTAATAACAAGTTTAAACCCTTAAGGGACATTTACACGGCACAGAGCAAATACTGGTCAGATTTCCCGACCAGTATTTGCTCTGTTTTGGGGCCGTTTTTTGCAGAGAAAAGCCCTCCCCCTTCGCATTGACATGTTCAAGTTCCACCCAAAAAATGGGCAGAAGAATGAACATGTTCAATGTTTTTTGGACCGCCGGCGGTCTAAACAACCGGCCAGCGGAAAATCCCCACTGCAAAGATTTTCCATAGAAGTCTGTGATAAAGTTTGACAGCCGGTTCTGAAACCTCCTGAAAAACCTGCCGTGGGGACAAGCCCTTAGAGCTCTGTAGCCTTGTGCACTACAGATTATAACCCTCTTGCACTCATATCACTGTAACAGGAGTAGCTAGGAATAGCAGAGCTGATGTGCCAATCACTGCAATAGCCTGACCAAGCTGTACTGGGAGCTACCATAGAACAGAATGGAGAGTTGAATACAATTGGGACCGGCTCTCCATTCTGAGCTGACACTTTTAGTGGCCCTTCCCCGAGAGAGTTGCGGATTCAAGATGTGGGATCCACACCCATCACTGCTTCATGTTATGTCCTATTGATATGCTATCACAGTTCATGGTGGGAACACCCCTTTAATTTCCGGCCAAATATGTACAATTGATCACTTTTCTAACTGCTCCGTGATATTATACAGAATCTGATCATTGTAATGGATACCAGCAGACCCCCAAAACTAGAGCTAAGCAGAATGGTGCTTCTGTCTGTATATAGTAATCATCTATGTTAGACCATTTCAGAAGTGTTGAATGTTCACAAATTAGCTCCTCCCTTAGAAGTCTTTTGGAAAAGACTCTCATTTGACCAATATTCCTTAATCATGGGGTGTTCTCACCATGCTTTTCACAGAGTCTGCTTTTCACAGCCAGCTCCAGGCTCCTACTTCCCGTTAAGGCTGGGGGTGGTTCTGCAGCATCAAGCTCCCACTTCCTGTTCAAGCTATGGGCAGCTGTACAGCTTCTGGCTTACACTTCCTGTTCTTGCAGTGGGCGTTTCTACAGCTTCAGCCTCCCACAGCCTGTTCAAGCTATGGGTGGTTCTACAGCAGTGACTAACATTTCAGCTCTGCTATTTCTAGTTGCTCCTGTTAAAGGGACATTGGTGATGGAAGGGTTTAAACAGCAGCGCAGAATACAGCAGAGCTCTTAAGGGTTAAAGTTTATCATTAAAAAAGATAAACAAGCTCCTGTACTGATGATAAAACACAGCAGGAAGTTACAGCACTGTCCTGGCCATGGTCAGTAACCTTGGAAAGCTTGTGTACACTAGCTGGAAATAATCACTGCTCTAACTCTGAAAGGAAGCAAAATCAGAACAGCAATGTATTTGGGAATTGTCTTTCTTTACTTTTGCCTATATGTTGAAAGCTAATCATTGTGATGAAAATAACCTTTTAAAGGAGTTTTACTGTTTCATCATTTGGCAGCCGTTTATACTGGTTGCTAAGCAGAGCTTGTGAAATGGAGGGGCGTGTTTCTCCTCCCAGCAGGGAGTATCTTCTCTCTGGAGACACGCCCCAAAGTGTGCACGTTAGAATTAATTCTGTGTGAGCGGGGGGAAGGGAGAGAGAGAATCAGCTGTCAGAGACTAAGGACTCATTGGAAGTGAAGCGCTAAGTGTAACTCGATAGTTTATATCTACATTTCTCGCTCTCTCTACACTTTGTAACTAGAATGAGCAATTGACAAAGATGTGTGATTTTTTTTTTCCTCACACAGTGATATATCCTGCAGATTATTACACCTCTGACCTCTACAGATCTGCAGACCAAAACTATACACTTTATCTGTTTGTGTTTACATGGGACTGCACAAGATCTCTCTCTCTGCTGCAGGACCTCTGCTTGCTGTCAGTGAACACAGCAAACCCCTGCACCGCACACGTCGACTGATCTCTCTCTCTCTCTATCTCTCTCATATCCCCGTTCACACATGTACCTGCGCGCTCCCGTCCACAGCTACTCCTTCTGACACACATTCCCGAATACGACCGGGGGCAGGACCTGGGCGTAACCCGACCGAAGCTCTCTCTCACTTCCAAGAATTAAACAAACGGCCCATTCTCTTAAACCATAGCACTTTGCTTATGGTAACCAAGGGCCTACAAACTTAGATTTTTCGTCCCCACTGTTGAACTATGATCTTTGAAATGAGAAAACCCCTTTAAGGCTTTTTAATGAGTTGGGCATTGACTTACAGGATAGCTACCTGAAGGGGGAACTAGGGAGACCAGTTTCTTCTACCCAAAGGAGAGCTGATGTGCATCCTTTTTTTCCATGGTGTCTCCATACATCAGCTGAGTCTTTAAGAGCCAACCCTTTCCTGAGCTTTCTTAATATTCCTATGTACCTCCAACTTAAATTGCATAAAAATACCCTCAGGGCTATGAGTAGGAATAGTATGATGCCTATTAAAAGCACCTCATGTGTACAGTGGAAGCATCTCCCCGAGGGCATATAGCCCCAATGGGCCGCTGGGGGAGTTAATCTATAACATGGAATATGGGAGTGAGTTTAAGGGGGCGAGTAGATGCTATAAGCAACCCACATATAGAGTAGAGGGCGTACTTAGCAGGGGGAGTAGCGGTAGCAGTTGCTACCGGGCCCTGCAGCCTAAGGGGGCCCCAAAAACCCTTCTGCCACATAAGAAGACATTAGTATTGTAAATGGCACATGGTAACTGGGGGGGCCCCCATTTCACTTTTTGCACTAGTGCCCAAGAACTTGTAGTAACGCCTCTGATAGTACTCATATATTTTCTTTGTGTCTGCCTGATTTCTAGCTCTACGGAAATAAGTCATCAACATTGCTTTAATGTGGTTGATTCCTCTGGTCAGGACCGTGCCAATTAGTCTAGTTTATTGAGAGGCTATGACTAATTAAACCTTCTATATAGAAAAGGGCAAGTATTTCGCTCGGTGCCTGGTCATTGTAAAGGATTACATGCGACAGTGGGGCTCCACTCCTCCAGCAATCATCTCCACAGCATGAGGTGTCTTTGTTGGCCAGGTTGGCCGGGAGTTGCTGGTATGTCCCGTTCCACAAGAGAGTCTACGCTGGTATTTATATGTGACCACGATGACCTTTACTTTGATTTAGAAGTGTTTTGGAAATACCCCAGGAAGCGCTTCCTTGGCCTTGAACTTTCAGCATTAAACAAAGGCCAGTTGAGAGCCACATTCTAAGAGCAAAGGTCTCCAAAGTCTTGACCTTGTAGGGTTACAAAACGAATGTGCTGGACTTCATTAGGGGCCATATATGGATAAATAATGTAACCTAATTCTTATAGTTTCCAAACAGCCCAAAAAAACTGACGGGAAAAATCCCTCTATAAAAACAGAGAATATATTAGGTCATGTTGGTCCAACTGGATAAACCTGCAGCAATTCCGCCGCTCAATGCCGGTAAATCTGCAACAGCAAATCCGCTTCAGACCATGTGTATTGGTTAATAGGTTCTTCTCTGGAGATGAGAACCATAGGAATAAACCCTCTTCTGATGGCGATGTGTCTCCATTTCCACGTTTTTTTCTGTGTAGACGGCCTCCAAAGATTGCCCGCCACTGGCTGCAGCAGGGACATGGGATGTGACTTCTTCACTTGGGGCTGGTAGAGCAGTGAAGACCGGGAGACTGGAGACACCTCACTATGGGAATGCTGAGGAGCATTTTTTTCCTACTCTATACTTTTTATCTCTGGAAGGAAATCCACAACCAAATACAAACAATTCTGTTTTGCTGTTTCAGATTTACCTGCAGAATTTCTGCAGACTTTATGAACATACCCTTACTGTAGGATTAAAACTTACCAAACACTTGAGATGACTGTGCAAGGAATGCTTATTTGGCCAAAACTATGCCTGCTGACACCCCATACACATGCACACTCGCCTAAGTAGAGCATGCTTGGATGAGGAGTATACAGAAACACATAGGGCGACATGTCAGAAAAGTGGTGTTTCCCCATCAGTTTTAGGCGCATTAAATCAGTGTAAAGTGCGCCTGAAAGTCTGATCCTCTCCAAAAACTGCCGTCAGATATACCTTGCATAGAAAACCTAATGCGCCTAAAAAGGCAAATCGCGTCAAAAAAGGCGCATTGCACATCTCGCAGCACATAGCATATCATTGGTGGTATATGTAATGCACCGCAGCGCACAGCGCACAATATTAGGCGCATTACAAAGTGTCATGTCCGGCGTAGTTTTGGTGTACGACAGTTCATTTACAACAAGAATATGGCGTCAAAAGTGGTTTCTATATACTTTTAATGCATTTTGTATTGAACAGAAGTTTTATGAACACTTTTGATGTAGTTCAAATTAATGGTATTAAGTATTTCATAGTCTCATATATATATATATATATATATATATATATATATGCTGATTAAAGAGACGGAGGCCAGAGAAGGCTCTATTTGGGTCTATGTGCTAGTGGCTATACTGCTAAATTTTTTTGTACAACTTGGTATACATATATATTTGAGTATACAGAAACCACTAGCAGGGCACTTATCAAGCCTAAGTGAAATCAGTATCAGACATGATAAAATCTAACAGCCTGATCATTCCCCTCCTCCTGCTGATACCTACATAGATGGTACAGTTGACAAATTTCCATCAAGTTCAACCACACGGGGTGGAGAAGTGGATGAAAGGAGAGGTAGAGGGATTTTTTAATTTTATTCTTTCCTACTGATTTTGGAACCCATAAGGCATGAACCAATCTGCCCTAAAATGAAATATTTCATTCCTGATCCCAAATCACGATCAGACTGGATCTGAATTCCAATAAACAGTTTATATTATTTAGTAGTAAGTGGTTATCTAAGCTTTTCTTCAAGCCCTGACCTGTTCCTGCTGTGACCAGCTCCTCAGGTGGCTATTCCACAGATTCACAGTTCTCATAGTGAAGAACGCCCTTCTCCTCTGGAGTGAATCCTTTTTTCTCCAGATGGCGAGAGCGCCCTATTGTCATTTTACATGAAATAGCTTTTCCCCATATTTTATGTAGGGGCCATTTATCTACTTATATAAATGAATCCTATCTCCCTGGAGCCGTTTTTTCTCAAGAATAAATAAGTTTAATTCTTGTAACCTCTCCTCATAACTTAGATACTCTATTCCCCTTATAAGTTTGGTTGCTCGTCTTTGCACTTTCTCTAACTCCAGTTCAACCTTTCTATAAACTAGAGCACAGAACTGAACAGCATATTCCAAGTGAGGCTGCACCAAAGCTTTATTTAGCAGTAATATTACATCCTTGTCCCATGATTCCAGGGCTCTTTTCACCAGTTCTTGGTCAGGCAGTTTACCCCGTTCCCGATTGGGCACATTTTCCTTTTCTTTAAGGGATTGTCTCACCCTGCTGTTTTTAGAGCCACAGTCAGTTTCAGATTCCTGACTATGATTTCTGTAAACCATGTGAATGGACCTTTTACTTGGGCTCATTTTACCTCTTCCGAGACCCCTGTGTGGTCAACACCATCCATCCAACATAGAGGCTTTCACAATTTTTTGGAAAACATTGTCACTAGAAGTTTTTACTGTATCATTTGTAGTCTTAGTTTTATCATTCCATTTTTTGGCAGATTAGCAAACTTTTTTTTACTTGTGTTAGCACAGTTTTAAATATAATTTATTTTCTATACTTTATATATAATAAACATTGACTAAAAGGGGATTTCCAGTACTTTACAAAAGCTGTTCCTGTCGGGAAGGGTTAAAAATACCGAAAAAACCTTCTCTCAACTTTGCACCCCGCTTCAATCCAGTGCTCACCGCCAATAATGGCGGTCGGTTGACCCAGTGAGAGGCCTGATTGGCTCGATTGAGAGGTAAAGATAGGATAGGACTGCCCGATTTTGAGATCGCGTGGAAAGTCGTGGGCAGCTTAAACATCTTTTGATCAAAATATGTGAACCGAGAGTCTCACCGCCAATGATGTCACATTTATCAGACACATCATACTGCAGCCAGTCACTAGCCTCAGCAGTTTCTTCCTTTATGAACCACAGGTGGCCACTGAGGCTAGTGACTGGCGTGACTGGCTTGCAGCGTCAGGTGACCAATGAACATAATATCACTGGCCAGAAGTGCCAGGAGCAGTGACGGTGCTAATATGGAGAGGGTTCAATAGATGAGTTAAGGTTTTTATTTTTTTGTTATTTTTAACCTCTCCTGACCGACAAAGCTTTTTTTAAAAAGTAATGGAGAACCTCTTTACCATCGTTGTTCAGCATTTCCAGAAACCATGCCACTCCTGTCCATGGGCTGTATTTGTATATTGCAGCTCAGCCTCTTTTTAGAGGGTTTCTCTACTTTAGAAGGTACCTTAATAATAAACTGAACACAAAGCGTGTCCCCCCATACCCTGCTGGTACCCTAAACGATTAGCTGCAATCCGTGGGAGGTGTTCTCTCTTCTGCGCCTCCACAGGGGTTATTAAGGATATCAAAGTGCCCATTCATAGTCATGGATTGTCTGCGTAATGCAGGACAGAAGAGATCCTCCAGAGAAGGAATCCTTCTTTGTAACTGCTCTCCATTTTGGCCAAGGAATAAGGATCATAAATGGAGGACCCCACTAAGAATTCCCTAATCGTGTCTATAAAATTGGTTTTCTAAGCAACACTTTTTAAAAGTGGGTTTCCATCTTGCACTTTGATGGCATATTGACAGGATATGTCTGATAGGTGTGGTTCACCACCTCTGGGACCTGCCCCTATATCGGAAATGGGATCCTGAAGATCTCAGCTGCGAATGGAGAACTGGCCGCACCTGCACACAACTCTCCATTCTGCTCTTTAGCAGTTTTGAGTAGAACAAACGCACCGCTCCACTGTACCCAGAACTGATAGAACAGAATGGAGAGTTTTGCAGAAGCGTGATCACCTCTCTATTCTAAGCTGACAAATTTGGGGGCCCGTTCCCAAGATAGATGTGGGATTCTAAGGAGGGACCCGCACTTATCTGACTGTGATGACATATCCTATCAATATACCATGAAGGTGCATGCTGGGAACACCACTTTAAATGGGTTTTG
Source organism: Phyllomedusa bahiana (assembly GCA_025379985.1). Lineage (NCBI taxonomy): Eukaryota > Metazoa > Chordata > Amphibia > Anura > Hylidae > Phyllomedusa > Phyllomedusa bahiana. Next base: position 83,937 of record JAODAL010011783.1, read on the forward strand.
CCACGAAGTAAAATTGACGTGGGAAGTTTTAAAATTAAATAATAAATGTTTTCACCAGTCATCTTTTATTACAAATTCGGACTGTTTTTGTTTTAGCTGCCTCCTTTATGATCCATTGTTTACAGCTCGTCTCCAGGGGATACGACCAGGGCTGAGAGCTCCTCACTCCTGGTCGCACATGCTCAGACATCACCTCTCCTCTCAGGCAGCTAATGAGTGTTCAACCCTGGGTGCTGTTATTCTACTCCTGTCATTTGGATTCGTCAGTAATAAGTCAAACAGTGCAAATAAAAAGAAAAGAAACCTCAATGAGGTCTGTGCATTGATGAAGAGACATAAAATCCACAGATTTGGTTCCTTCAGGGATTTGAACCAAGGACCCTTGTGCTGTGAAGCAAAAATGTTACCTCTGAGCTACAGTGTAGCTACTTGCAATTCTATACATAAACAGACCTTTCTTTGACTACAGAGAGGAAATGCCTGGTGATGTCATCCTGCTGGGTCACATGATATGCAAATCAGACAAATCACACACGCCCCCTTCTGAGAACACAGAGCTGAAGAGCTGGATGCAGGAGGTATGAAATGAGATCGTGGCAAAACCCCTTTAAGTAGACAGGGCTTAGCAGCAGCATTAGGCACAGTGTATGGACTGTAGTGGACTATTTTTCTCCAGTCCTAACATTCGCCTTTAAGATGTTTCTTTTACAAATACAGCTGGAGGTAATATCCTTCCACAACAGATCCCCCGGGCTGGCTATATTGCTTAATCCATTTAGCCTCTCTCCGTGGTGATCTCTCCAGGGCTCCTAAGTGCTGATCCGAAAAATATGAGGCTGTTCCCAAGATAGATGTGGGTTTCTGAGGAGGGACCCTCACCTATCAGACTGTGATGACCTAGCCTATCAATATACCATGAAGGTGCATGGTGGGAACACCACTCTAAGTAGACAGGGCTTAGCAGCAACATTTGGCTTGGTGTATGGACTATAGTGGACTCTTTTTTTCCAATCCTAACCTTCGCCTTTAAGATGTTTCTTCTACAAATACAGCTGGAGGTAATATCCTTCCACATCGGATCCCCCGGGCTGGCTATCTTTCTTAATCCATTTAGCACTATGTACAGTACACTAATAGGTAGGAAGTAGGGAATCCTTGAAATAAGCCCTTAATTCCTCTGGTCTACACCTAGAAGATGTCAACTTCCTCCTCCATTTCTAATGTGATTAAGATTTAATAAACCTAATGGATTGGATCGTAGAAGGTCGGCCTCTCTCCGTGGTGATCTCTCCAGGGCTCGTAAGTGCTGATCCGGAAAATATGAGCCTCGGAATTACCAAAATTGTCCTCCGTTGACAGGTGTGATCTATCGTAGCTTGATTCTGCACAACACATGCCACTTTCAGTCATTCTAAAGATGAATCCTGATAATCTCTTGTTCATTATCACACGGTAATCTTCCTTTTCATCCCACTACCTGTCTACAGAATGCTTGAGCTATCTGGCACGACTGCGAGCAGAACTGCCTACAGCTGCTCGGGCAAAGGTGTGGTGCCGCCGGCACGCCGCCCAGCTATTGCCTGACAAATTGTTTGATTTTTTTTTCTTCACTAGAACATGTCAGGTTATAATCTAGGGGAGGAGCTGGAGATTGCTGTGTTTATTCACATTGACAGGAGGGAACAAGCGCTTTTGACCGGGAGGTAAATAGGATAAAGGCTTCTATTGACGAGGGATAAAACACGGTAGATAGAATGTCTGCTCTCCTAATTCACCACGAGGTGGTAAATATCAACAAGTTTAGGTGCCACCTGTTCCTTGCACATGTCGGAGGCAGACGTTGTGTAATCTGACGCAGGGTTTTCATTACAAAATTGGATCCTCTGTAGGCAAAAAGGAACCATGCACTGGAACCATGCAAGTGGTATGGCTCAGTAATTTGGCACTCACAGACAGTGTTGGACTAACACCCCTTGGGCCCTCCAAAAGAGATTATTAGGGCCCAGCCTCTATCCATACAGGACCAAGTACTTTTTGTAAGTGCTTTGACGTAATCATGTAGGGTTTAATAGGATATTTGGTGATTAGTTCTAAAGTCCTCTCCTACTAGACCTTAAAATATTAGGAGTACATTATTGGGTCAGGACTTGGGCCCACTGGAGGAGTCTCTGGTTCTCCAGTGGGCCAGGCCGGCCCTGTCCATAGAAATCTGTGAACCCACACTACAGCTATGACTTGAAGAGAGCTGTCCGCTAAATAAAAAATTACATGATATTGAGGCCAAGCTGTGCAAAAAAAACCACCAAAAACTGATACTTGCCTTCCTATCTCTTGCCGCTGCCGCTCTTGAATTATCTAGAATCTGCTCTTCTTTACTTCCCGGTTCTCATCTAGACACATTGGAGAGGCTCTAATTCCATTGTAGGTCAACAGAGTGTGAGCCTCTGCTTTGTGTCAGGAGAAGAACCCTGAAGTGAAGAGGGGTGGATCCCAGGGAGCTCCGGAGTGGCATCGGTAGAGGACAGGTAAGTAAGTATCTTTTCCTTATGTCCATCATGGCCCCCATGTCATGTTTTTTTATTTTTAGTGGACAACCCCTTTAAATGGAATCTATCGCCAATTTTTTTTTACTAATTATAACAAGATACTCATACATATCCTTTTCTTCTTAGCCTTTTTTATTTTATGATTGTATATTTTTTAATTCCGTTATCTATATAGGAATGTGGGGGCAGCCATCTTGCCTGAGCTGCTTTTAGCAGCATTTAGAGAGGTGCTTTACAGCAGCTTCATGGGCATAGTAGCCTGTGAACAGGAGCAGACCCATTGACATCTATAGGAGAGTTTTCTAGGCTTTGTTACCTGAGAAGAAGTCAATGCACAGGGAGGGGGAGAGGGAAGCTGTGACATCTTCTATTGTGAGTTTTGGATCCTCTGTTATCTATACACATTGGGGTCACCTTTCAGTGTATTCCTGCCTGTGCTGATAATGAGGAGACTGCTGAAAAGTTTCCCCTACAGAACAGGAAGTGACCTCGTGGCCAAAGTGAGAACTGCAGCATTTAGAGAAGTGCTTTACAGCAGCTTCATGCACATAGGAGCCTGTAAACAGGAGCAGACCCATTGACTTCTATAGAAGAGTTTTCCAGGCATGCTCTGTGACTTGGGAAGAAGTCAGTGTGCAGGGAGGAGGAGAGGGGGAGCTATGACATCTCCTATTGTGAGTGGTGGATCCTGTGTTCTCTATACACATTGGGGTCACCTTTCAGTGTATTCCTGCGGAGAAGTGATCTCTACAGAACAGGAAGTGACCTTGTGGCCAAAGTGAGAACTGCAGCATTTAGAGAAGTGCTTTACAGCAGCTTCATGGACATAGGAGCCTTTGAACAGGAGCAGACCCATTGACTTCTATAGGAGAGTTTTCTAGTCTCTTTGACTTGAGAAGATGTCAATGCACAGGGAGGGGGAGAGGGGGAGCTGTGCCTACTTGGAAGTAAACCAATCACCAGACAATTGTGTCTTAGGTGCCCAACTCTAACATGAAACTGGTGGAAATATTTCATCTTCCTTTTTATATCTACTGCTGTTTAATAAAGTTGTATTTCATATAGTGCCATTTTTGGTGTCTACCTTAACAGTGCAGCACATCCGTGGGGCTGAAAGAAACTATAAAATGCGCCAAAGTTATTAAAGTTGTATTATGGTACTTTTTTTCTTGCATAAAGTTTTCGGTGTTTTGTTCCCCCAACCATGATATGAAAAAATTGGGAAAAAAAAAGTGCAATGGCGAGCCAAAAAAAACATTCCAACAACCACCAGTTTTCTCCCCCAAATTACCCTTTGAAACAAGCCCGAATCACCTTCACCGGGTGCCTCCGAGAACTGCCCCTCCCCAAAGAAGGGACGGGTAGTCGACATTTTGCCACCGGGCCCCAAAACACAGCATTTGAATTTTTAAAAGAGGACTTTTGGGTTTCTGCAAAAACCCTGCATTTTTCCCATTTCCCCATTTTTCTGCGAACAATAGAATTGGGGGAAAACCATCAAAATAGGGCCAAGAGCCCTTCAAGGGGTGGGTCCTTAAAATTTAAACCAGACAAGAAAAGCCTAAACCCTGCCTATTTTTCAGTCACTTTTTAAAAAATTTTTGGCGACATAAATTTTCTAGCGGAGCCTCCCAAAGGTAGATCAAAAACCCCTTAAACAAACTGAAAGGAAAAAATTTACTTGTTATCCTCTTGGCAATATAAAAAAAGAGCTTAACCTCCCCCCCTCCATCATAAAACCCAAAATACCAGAGTTTCCAGCTCTTCTCCCCTATCATAAAACCCTAAAAGGGACAAAAAAAAGAATATATTTTCAGAAACTATACAAAAAAAATAAAAGAAGGTTTATGAAAAATAATTTTAAAACGTCGTACTCCTCCCCAGCATAAGGACCTGAAATAAAATTTTTGGGGGAAAAAACTTTGGGAAAAATTTCCTTTAAAATCAGTTTCCCATTTTAAACCCAAATTTTTAAGAAAAACCAAAAATTTATTTTAAAAGACGAGCAAAAACCCTTTGAAAAAAAAAAATTGCCCATAACGCAGAAAAAGGGAATTGGGAAAGTTTTCCCAGTGAGGATAAAGAGAAAGGAAAAATGGGGGCCCTTTTGGCCTTTTTGGGTTTCCCACTTGAAGCCTGCGAAATGCTAAAAGAAGGGGAGATTTTCACAACCCCCTTCTACTAAAGAAAAAATTTTAAAAACAAGCATAATCTTTCCTCAAATCTTCTATGTTGTTTACCTTATTACTGCAGGGGCGGCAAACAGTATGTTGGAAGGACGCCACAAAAATTTTTTCCCCAACGCATGAATTAAACCCCAGGTTCAAATTTAAAAAAGAAAAGTAAGATGTATGTCCCCCCCAAACATTTGGGGGGAAAAACACTCAGATGGTGAATAACATTAAAATTCAACCAATAGAATTTTAAACCGGGGAAAACAAAAATGGGAAAAGGCCCGCAGTTTATTGATTAAAAGGAATCGTAAATGGGGAAATTTAAGTTTAAAAAAAAAACTCTTAAACCCCCCCCATTTGGGCCCCTTAAAAGAGGTCAGGGAAATAACAAGTTAAGGGCACCCCTTTTTAAATAAGGGAAAAAACGAATCAGGAATTTTAATAAGTTTTAAAAAGGAAAAAAAAACGTTTTAAATTTAGTTTTTTTTTTTTTTGTGTTTTTTTTTATTTTTTTTGAGGAAGTATTTATTAAAATCGAGATTTTTTATGCATGAAAAAAGCCGTAAAAGGGACAGATTGCAATATTGGGGGGGTGACAAAGCGCACTTTTGGGTCTTTTGGGCCTCAGATTTTTGGGCGGGAAGTTATTTTAGGGGGGTAGAGGAACTTCCCGCCTAAGTTTTTTGTTCCGCCGGTTTAAAAGGGATGTTTGCCATGTCGCTTTTAGAAATAGAACCTTTTTATTTAAATTTTAAACTGTTTTTTTAAAAGTTTAAATTAAAGGAAAAAAAGTTTTAAATTTTTTAAATTTTAAGGAAAGTTGTTTTAAAAAGTGAAAAAGGAAAGGGAAAGGGACCTGGAAATTTTTGACAGGAAAATTTGGTTTAAAAAAAATAAGGGGAAAATGCAAAAAAAGGGGGGGGTTTAAAGAATGGTTTTAAAAAAAAGGGTTTGCTTTTAGATTATATATTCCCCTGATGAAAGGCCCCGAGAGAAACGCGCGAAACGCGTTAAAAGGCCCTAAATTTTTTTTAAATAAGTTTTTATGTATCGGAATTTTTTTTTTTATATATTAAAAGAATTTTTCAAAAAAGGGGAAAATCTTTCCCTGCAACTCCAAATTTTAAAACGGGGGAAAAAACCCTAATTTTTTTAGGTTTTTTGAACAAGTTTTATTTGCCCATTATTTTTTTTATTTTATTTTTCACACCCCAAAAAGGGGCAAAGGGGGGTTTTAAAAAAAGGAGGGCCGGCTGCTGACGGGGTTCAAGTAAAACGTAAAAACTGCTTGGGGTTTCCCTTTAGTACAAACCGAAATCAGGTGAGCAATAGAGAAAAACCTTTTTTTTTTTTAAAAAATTTTTTTTTTGGGAAATAATACACAAACTGAGCGCCTTTTTTTTTCTGAAATTTGTCTTTTTGGGGGGTTTTGGCACAATTTTTTTGGGAAAATATAAAACCCCAAAAAATCACAGAGCCACTTACTCCCCTCTATCAAATAACCCTTATATCACGGTCCAGCTCCCTCTCCCCCTATCATATTTAAACCCAAAATATCACAGAGCTCAGCTTCTCTCCCCCATCTAAAAACACTATATATCACAGACTCACTCCTCTCCTCAAAACATAAACCCTATATATCACAAAAAGCTCAGCTTTCCCCTCTACTAAACCCTATATAAACCCAAACTCCAAAATCCTCTCCCCCTAATTTAAATAACCCAAATCACAGAGCTCAGCCCTCTCCCTATCAAGAAAACCCTTTTATATCACAGAGCTCCCGCTTTCCCCTCCCTCTAATCCCCCTTTTAACCTAAAAAAATCACCCGAAGGGTCCCCATTCTCCCCTCTTAAACATATAAATCTTTTTAATTTACAGAGCTCAGGGTTCCCCCCAAATTTTTTCATAAAACCCTATAAATCACAGAGGGTTTGGCTTCTCTCCCTCTATCATATAACCCAAAATAACACAGAGCTCACTTCTCCCTCTATCAAATAACCCTATTTTATCACAGAGCTAAGCCTTTTCTCCTCTATCTTTTTAAAAACCAAATATCACCCGAGCCAGCTTTCCTTTCCCTATCATATAACCCTATAAAATCACAGAGCTAGCTTTCCCCCTCCTCTAACTTAAAATCCTAAATATCACAGAGATCAGCTTCCTCCCCCCCTATCATATTTAAACCCCAAATATCCCCAAGCTCAGGCCCTTTTCTCCTCTATCCAAAAAATCCCAAATTCACAGAATCAGCTTCTCTTTCCCCCCTAAACCCTATAACCCATAAATCACAGGGGCCCCGGCTTTTTTCCCCTCATCATAAAACCCTTAATTTACAAGCTCACTTCTCCCCCAAACATATAACCCCAATAATAACACAGAGCTCATTCCCCTCCCTATCATATAACCCAAAATAACAAAGAGCTCAGCTTCTCCCCCCTATCATAAACAGTAAATATCACAGAGCTCAAACTTCCCCTCCTCTATCAAATAACCCTATCTAACACAGAGCTCCTCGCCTTTATCATATAAACCTATAATATCACATAGCTCAGCTTCTCTCCCCTATCATTATAACCCTATAAATCACCAGAGCTCAGCTCCTCTCCTCTAATCATATAGTTAGGTTGTTTTTGTTTGTTACCCTATATATCAGAGCTCTGCTTCTCTCCTCTATCAAATAACCATATATATCACAAAAGTCAGCTTCTCTCCTCTATTATCTAACCCTATATATCACAGAGCTCAGCTTCTCGCCCTCTATCAGACAACCTCATATATCACATAGCTCAGCTCCTTTCCTCTATCATATAACCATATAAATCAACAGAGCTCCAGCTTCTCTCCTCTATCATAAACCCTATATATCCCAGAGTAAGCTCCTCGGCCTTTATCATATAAACCCTATATATTCAACAGAGCTCAGCTTCTCTCCTCTATCAAAATAACCTATATATCACAAGCTCAGCTCCTCTCCTCTATCATATACCCCTATATATCAAGCTCTGCTTCTTTCTCTCCTCTATCAAAAATCACCACATATATCACAAAGTCAGCTTCTCGTTCCTGCTATCATGATAACCAATATATCACAGAAGCTCAGCTTACTCTCCTCAACTCATAAAACTCTATATATTCACAGAGCTCAGCTTTCACTCCCTCTATTATATAACCCTAATAAATCACAGAGTCTCAGCTATCTCTTCTCATGCCTCTCTATCAGACACCTCATATACACATAGCTCACTCCTTTCCTCAATCATATAACCCTAATATATCACATAGCTCAAGCTCCTCTCCTCTATTCACATATAACCCTATTAATCAGAGCTCTGCTCTTCTCTCTATCAAATGTAACCATATATATCAACAAAAGTCAGCCTTCACTCCCCTACCATATAACCCAATATATCACAGACTCAGTCCTCTCTCTATCATATAACTCGCCTATATATCCACAGAGCTCAGCTTCTCATTCCCTCAATTATATAACCCTTTATATCACAGGAGCTCAGCCTTCTCGGCCCTCATATCAGACAACCTCATAATCACTAATAGCTCACTCCTCTCCCTCTATCAATAACCTATATATCACAGAGCTCAGCTCTTCTCTCCTCTATCAAATAACCCTATAGTATCATAGAATAGCTCTCAGCACACTATCATTTAACCCAATATATCACAGATCTCAGCTTCTGCCCTTCCTTGCTATCATATAACCTCATATAACACAGAGCTCATCTTCTCTCATCTATCAATATAACCCGATATATCCCCCAAAAACAAGAAAAAAATTTTTTCAACTCTCTCTTCTATCATAATAACCCTAATATATCACAGAGCTCCTACTCACTTTATCATCGATAACCCTATATATCACAGAGCTCAGCTTTCTCTCCTCTATCATATAAACCCTAAATAACACAGAGCTCCTCTCCTTTATCATATAGACACCTATATATCAGAGAGCTCCAGTCTTCTCATTCCTCTATCATTATAATTCCTATATATCACACGCTCAACTTCTCGGGCTCTATCATATAAGTCCTATATATTCACAGAGCTCCTCAGCGTCTCTCCATCTATCATATAACCCAATATATACAGATTTCATCTTCCTCTCCTCGTTCAAATGAAGCCCTATATATCAACAGAACTCCAGCTCCTCTTCATCTAATCATATAATCCTATATACCACAGAGCACAGCTCCTCTCCTACCATCATATAACCTATGATATCACAGAGCTCAGCTTCTCTCTCTATCATATTAACCCTATATATCACAGAGTTGTCAGCTCTCTCTTCTATCATATAACGCCTATATATCACAGAGCGTCAGCTTCTTCACCTCTATCTTATAAAACCCTATATAACCACAGAGCTCAGCTTCTCTCTGTTCACTATTATATAACCTTATATATCAACAGAGCTCAGTTTCTCTCTCTATCATAAAACCCTATTTATCAAGAGCTCAGCTCCTCTCCTCTATCATAATAACCCTATATATCACAGAGCTCAGCGCCTCTCGTCCTCTATCATATAACTCCAATATATCATGAGCTCTGCTTCTCTCGCTCTATCAAATAACCATATATATCACAAAAGTCAGCTTCTCTCTCACTCTATAGCTATAATCCATATATTCACAAGCTCAGCTTCTCTGCTCTATCCATATAACGCCTGTATATCCACATAGCTCACTTCTCCCTTATTATCATATGTTTCATATATCTCAGATCTCACTTCTCTCACGTCTATCATTATAACCCTATATATCACGAGATCTCAGCACACCTCCTCCTCTATCATATAACCCTAATAATATCCACAGAGCTCACTCCTCCTCCTCTAATCATGATAACCCATATATATCACAGATTTACAGCTTCTTCTTCCTCTAGCACATAACCCTAAATATCAGAGAGCTCATGCTCACTACTCTATCATATAACTCCTATATATCAGAGGCTCAGCTTCTCTCCGCTCTGTCCAATAACCCGTATAAACATATGCAAAACGGGACATATTTGAGCCTTAGAATTAAAAGTAAAAAGGCTCTTGGGGTATTCTTAATGCCAATCAATAACTTTGACTCTTATATATATATAAGATATATATAAATATAATATAAAGAATATTATATATAAAATTGAATATATCCACTATTTGTTGAGGCAAAAATATAATTAAAAGTAAAAAGCAAATAAAAATACTCAATCGGCGCGTATTCGCAGACCGCAGTCATCGCTGTGCTTCCTCGAGGAAGTAAATGCAATTAACATGCCACTGACTGATCTTATAAAGTAGTAGAAAAACATGGTGGAGAATATGCAAATTATAAGCTTAATATAACAGATAAAATTTAACAATAAAAAGTATTTGAGATTATGTATAGATTTAAAATACATAATGAAATCACAATTTTTTAGAAATGCATTTTATGGGCATAGTAAATTGATAATATTATAGTTTAATATCTAGGTATATTTTTCACATATCTACTTTAATATAGATCATGTCCATATATAATTTAATATAAGTTTTTGTGAATATTTAATAATTTTTTAAAAAAAAAATAAAAAAAAAAAAAAAAAAAAATCATATATGGACGTATTTTGTGGAATGCGTTGTGACGTTGAGAGGGAGCAGCTCTATTGTAACTGCGTTGCGTACCAGATAAGGTGCTGTAATAGATTTATTTAGGGAGACTTTCCTGCTGAAACTTGCTAAGCATGAAGTTTATAGCAATTACGTAGTTCTACTACCTCAGTAGAGTAAACACGAGCGTTGGTTATACAAAAACGGGTGGCTAAAAAATATGTATGTACGTATTAGACGGATTATTTGTGTTTGTGTTTTAAGGATAATTGATATATGTTATTGGATCATGTATCATCCTAGCAATAATATAACAGTGTATGAGGAGTTTGTCTATGACCGTGTTCAAATAGTATTGGGGGTCACTTAGGAAATTTCCTTATATTATGGAACAGAAAAGCACAGTTTCCGTCAATGAAGACTAACTTTAAATGAATCAGGATACACTCTATACATTGTTATGTGGTAAATGACTAATTCTAGTGCAACGTCTTGGTATGTTAATCACAATTAACCTACATAGTTTGTTAATAGAGGCCCACTCCAACAACCATCACGAGCCAGATGATCTACCATGTTCATTTCTGTTTGCCTATGAGTGTAGAAAGCTATTGTATATTTTGAACACCCATTGAAAACCCTATGTGCAATTATTTTAGCACAGCTAAAACAGTAATAAGCTGATTAGAGAGCTATAAAACTGACCATCCTTTGAGGCTAGTTGAGAAATCTGAAGCATTACAGTATGTTGGTTCGATTAAACTCGCAAAAAAATGCAAGGTAAAAAAGAGAACTTTCATGTGACAACTCCGACAGTTCCCTAGTTCTTTTGTTCTGAGAGATGAAACGGATATTCCATGCGAGAAATTGCCAAGAAACTGGAAGATTTTCCTTACAATGGTGGTTGTACTACTCACTTCAGAGTGAGAGCACAAACATACTCTAACCAGAGTATAATGAGAAGTGGAAGTGCCCCGCGTGCACAACAGAGAAACAATACAAGTCATTAGAGTCTCTATTTGAGAAAATCGACGCCTCACAGGTCCGCAACTGTCAGCTTCATTAATAGTACCTGCAAAACACCAGTGGGCAACGTCTATAGTGGGAAGAGGGCAACTCCGGATTGCCTCGGCCTACCAGGACAAGGGGCAAGAAAAAGCCATATCTGATCCTGGCTAATAAAAGGAAAAGATTAATATGAGGGCTATAAGTAACACAGACATTGGAACAGAGGAGGATTGGAAAAAATGTGTTAGCGGACAGACGAGATCGAGAAGCTTGAAGTGTGTTGTGAGATCACACAGAAGAACTTTTGTGAGATCCGGCAGAACAACTGAAAGATGCTGGAAAGAGCCTGACGCCATCTGTCCCAGCATGGTGTAGGTCATGTGATGGTCTGGGGATTGCTTTGGTTGCTGGTGCAGGGTCTACGTGATGTGTCCTGGGTTTGCTTTGGTGCTGAGTAAAGTGGTAGTTTTATCAGGTAAAAGGGATTTTGAATAAGTAAGGCTATCACTCCATGTTTTGCATACGTCGAATGCCATACCCTGTGGGGGCGCTTGCTGTGGATCAATTTCACCTGCAACAGGACATGAATCCAAATGCCTTACCTCAAATGATGCTCACATGGGATTTAGGGGAGAAGCAGGCACTGTATTCTATCTGTAATGGAGTGGTCAGCGCAGGCACCCAGATCTCAACCCCATTGGAGCTGTTGTATGTGTGCAGCTTGTGAACCGAAATGTACTCAAATTTGGTGGTTGGCCCATCACATTTTTGCACATGGAGTGCCTTATGAAATTCCGTGTTAATTCTATTATGTGGTGAGGCATCTCTGATATATAGGGGCATTAATTTAGTTAGTCTTTTAATCACAAATATCTAACAGTCATTTTGCATCTGGATTGGTAAATACATCAATTTATATATATTTTCTTGCATGAAGAATCCAAAACCACATTCAAATTGTTGTATCACGATACATGTTTTTATTTTTTTTGATATATTGTTAAATATTCGATTTTTTTACTAAGTGTAACGACTTAACTAGGTCTCACAAGTCTTCTTTAAAATAGTAAAATCATGTATATTTAATTTTAATGGTTTGATATAGCTAATTATCATTAGTTATATCACACCATTAAAATTAATAGTAGACAATATTATGGATGTAAAATGCAGTGCGCAAGGACGACATACATATCAAGCTATGGTAAAGATAGTGTATTGTAGGTTGCGGTGCTATTAGAAGAGCAGAGACTCGGATTATGAGAGTAAAGTCGGTTCATGTTAATGAGTTCAGTCAGGCTGATTTAGCATAAACTCTCTTATTTTTGCATCCAACTGGTGTATTGATGTGTAGTTATATTGTTACTGTTTGAGTATCAGTGCTATGTTTTTTTGTGGTTGTGTAACTGAATGTGAAAAGAATGAGTGGTTGTTGAGGTCAGCAAAAGGGTTAGGGAATGTTGTTCAGCAGAGAGATAAGTATTCAAGGGCAAGTTTCTGCATGAAGCGTAAAGCTCCATAAAAGCAAAACAGGACGAATTTTTTGTTCTTAAAAAAACATTAGTGGCCGTTTATGTATAAAAACAGTCCAGAAGTAAGACTTCATTTGCTGCTCATATCAAACCAATCATAGCTCATCTTTAATTTCATAAGGTGCCCTGGATAAATGAAAACGTAACGAAGAGATGGGTAAACAGAAGATGATGATGACTTATGTTTCCATAGTCTCTAAATCATACCGGTAACTACAACGAACATGGGTTGTAGAATGCCTTTGTAAATTCACTTTTTACACTCCCACTTTCACTTTTTTCCTCAGAACTTGGGTTCTGTGAGTGATGAATAAGTTAAACACTTTCATCAAGTACAATTTCTTGGCAATGAGACCGCAATGTCACCTGATGACGCTGGGGTTTCTTCGATGGATGGGTAATTTACTGGTTGGTTTCTGTTAGAGATAGGACTGACATATAGACACCGTTACAAAAGAAAATATCCTCCTCATAAATTGTTAATAAAATTCAGCCTGTTAAACTTGTAAATTACTAATGTATTAATATGTTATGAGGATCTCCTTGGTTTGTTTACATGTTGATATATCTCTTAGGTCAATAAGTAACGTAATTTTAATATATAGTGTTTTATTTTGCCTTCTAAATAGTCTGAACAGATTTGTCCAATGTTTCATTATTGTTCTATGATAATTTTATAAATGCTACATATCTATTAAACATGACTAGTGATGGCGGGAAATTTTTCCCCAAATTGGTTCTTCATTTCGCCGGATTTTTCGGGAAAAATAAATTCGTTCCAAAATTATTCGGGGCGAATCACGTTTAAAAAACCAAAATTCCCGGGGCCCAGAGCCTGCAGGGTGCTGTAGAACGTTTGCTGCTTAAAATATCGAGGGAGCTTGGTTTGGTTTCAAAACAATTTTTTGTTTTAGTATGAACCAGATGCTGCCGCCTAGTGTTTTCATAAAAATTTCCTGGGGGGTTTTAAGAGGGCAAAACTGACCAAAAAAAATCACGGGGGGAAAGAGCCCATAAAATATGGCAGCAAACTGGGAAAAAAAAAAAAGCTGAGGGCTCGGGGGAAACAGGCAGAGTGTGGGAGGGGCGGCGGCAGCCAAGCACATAGGTGGGAGTGGCACAAGAATTCTGGAGGGGGGCAAAAACAGGGGTAGGCCAAAGAGTGGCACAAGACCAAAATGTTAGGTTACGGGGCGTACATGAGTCAAAACAGTGGACAATGACAATGGGGGTGGCAAAAAAAAAAAGGTTCCACAGATGGACAATGACACAGTGGGGAGGGCACGGGGCAGAGGGCCCCAGAGACATGAGGGGCAAAAGTGGCACAAGACACAGTGTGTGGTCCGGGGCCAGCCATAGCAGCCATAAGGTAGACAGTGGCACAACACATTGTATAGGGCTGGAGCAGCCCGCACAGCAGGGTCAGACAGTGGCAAAAATACACAGTGTGTAGGTCACGGCAGGGACCCACAACCGCATAGGTCAGACATGGCAAAAATAACACAGTGTGGAGGTCCGGAGCAGCAGCCCCCACAGCACAG
>JAODAL010011784.1:0-98333 GCA_025379985.1 Phyllomedusa bahiana
TTCCCAACATTTTTCCTGTGTTGTTTAAATTTTTAAAAGGGCGCTTATTTGGACCAATGGGGAGGAGCGACACTCCATGGGTTTTCTAATGCAATCTGAAATAAAACTGACATGGGCAAATCAAATTATAACACTACAGAAAGTTGTACCGATGTGTATATAAACGAATGATAATATGGGGGTAACGAAAAAAAATATTAAATCAAAAATCATGTTTATTTCTTTATTTTCGTTTGCACCCATACTATTGATCCTTGGCTAACGAAAAAAAGAAATATCATTGAATTTTATTGATGTAATATTTTTTTTTCGTTACCCCCAAAATTATCATTCCGGTTTTATAATTACACTTCGGTACAACTTCTGTAGGTTTTTTTTAATTTGATTTCGCCCATGTAAGTTTTAAATTCAGATTGCATTAGAAAACCCTTTGGGCGTCGCTCGCTCTCCCATTGGTCCAAATAACGGCGCCTCTTTTAACGTAGCCAATCACAGAGCGCGCTCCGAATTTTTACTGTATTTTGAACTGTCCCGCCTTTGAATATGATTGGTCAATTTTTCTCCATAGGATAGAATGGGACATTTGTCCCCTATTTTTGATTGGGTCAATTCTCCTCCATAGGTTTATAATGGGACATTGTCGCTCCTATTCTGTTTGGCTGGTTTATGCCGACCAATGAGAATAGTTTTAAACAATTTGAATTACTGTATTTCCCAGCATTCTCCTTTGCAATTCCCAAAGTAGCGCTGGTCTGGGCGACAAACGCGTTGTTCGGGTTTTTAACTGCTTTATTTTTTAAAGAAGGGTTCTGCTCTTTATCTGATAATGTTTTAAAATTTATAAAAATAATTTTTTTATAATCCCTAATCCCCACATGGCGCAGAGACGGGGAGATTTCAAAGCGCCCATTCTCCCATAGACTATAATGGAGAGAAGTAGCTCGCCTCTGTTTGGGCGTGGATAGCCAAGCCCCCGCTAGCTCAGCCAATCAGCTCTTTCTGTCTTTTTACTGTATTTTGAACTGTCCCGCCTTTAAATTTTGATTGGTCAAACTCCCCATAGAAATAATGGGCTTTGCGCCCCTATCCAAATTGGTCATGTTCTCCATAAATATAATGGGCTTTGTCGCTTATTCTGTTGGTCAATAGTTCCCATGGGTTTTTTAAATGGTCTCTGTCGCTCCTATTCTGTTTGGTGAGCTACCCAAGCCCCGCTAGTCAGCCAATCGCTTTTTTCCCATTTTTACTGTATTTTGAACTGTCCCGCCGGGGATTCGAGGGGTCAACCCTTTTCCCTATTTTTTAATGGTTCACTGTCGCCCTATTCGATTGGCCGGTTTCTGCCCCCAAATGAGAATAGTTTCAGAATTTTGAATTCTGTATTTCCGGCAAATTTCCATACCTAATTCTTGAAT
The DNA here is from genome assembly GCA_025379985.1 of Phyllomedusa bahiana. Lineage (NCBI taxonomy): Eukaryota > Metazoa > Chordata > Amphibia > Anura > Hylidae > Phyllomedusa > Phyllomedusa bahiana. The sequence goes on from JAODAL010011784.1 coordinate 1,416, forward strand.
TAGGATTTGGAAAGGGTTTTTTTTGATGTTTTTTTTTTTTTTGGGGTTTCAGTTTTCGGGAATGTTTTCCCCCTTTAAAAAGGCGATTTTTGATTCATACTCCGCACCGACATCGGGAATGATTTCTCGTTTTTTTCCAGCCTGCCCGTTGGGAACAGATTTTGGGCGAAATTTCCCGACTGCCCCCCAAAAAAGGCGTGGTGGGGGGGAACTTTTCCCGCATGTTAAGCGCCCTCCCGGACGGCGAATCCCGGGCCAGGCCGCTTGCGCTGGGCCCCACGGCCCCCCACACACTGGGAGGCGCGGCGGACTTTTCCCCGCTGTTTGAGTGCGCTACCGGCGGCGAATCTTTGGCGCAGCCCGCACTGCGCCCGGGACCCGCACTGCCCCTAACACACTGGCGAGGCCGGGGGCTTTACATAGTATGTATGAGGCGCCCCGGCCCCGAAATAAAACAGGCGCAGATTCCGCCGGAAAACGGCGGAAAGGGGGCCCCGCCGGCGGGATTCATACATGTCCCCTTAATTTTTTTTAATTATTGGGTGTTTGTTTAAAAGCTGTAATGTAGAGCCTCCCCCCCCAAAGACGGTGTCACATAATTTTGCATTGACATCACTAATATTTTTTCCATTTCCTTGATTCTTCAGTGTCCACTTTCAGTTGGTCAATAATCCATCATTTCTAAGCCAAAAAAAAACAAAAGTTGATCCCCAAAAAAAATAAGTAAATGGAAATTTGATTTTTGGTTTTTATCCCCTCCCGCTTTGGCTTTTCCCACTATCTAAAATCCCGATGCAAACAAAGGGAAAGTTTCTGGCCTTACAGCTTTCCGAAACACATCGGTTGGTTTTTTTCCTTTTCTTCCCTTTTGACTAATTAAAGAAGGGGGGAAACCCAAAAATAGTGACAATGTATAGAGTGGTTGAGGGGGAAACAGCATTAGGAAACCCAGGGGGGCCCATGAGAGGTGGCAGTTGGCGCCATGAGTGGCCACGGCATCAAATTACACGGTTGGGAGGCGGAGCAAGCGATCAGGCCAGAGGGGCAAAATGTCTCTTTTTCAGGGGCGGAGGGGTGAATAAATGAGGAGGTGGCAGAAATAGCAAATAAAGCCAGAAGTGAATGGTGACATGTGGAAATACCGCCATGAGGAGATGAGTGGTGAGGGGCGAGCCCCAAAAAGGTCATAAGGGCCCCATTAAAGAGGGGGAGGTGGGTGTCAATACCAGTCCCGGTTTTGTGTGGGTTTTTTGGGAAAAGGGGGAATGGGGGGATAGGGGGGGAACGCTAAATATGCTGGGGGCGGGGAGCCAGAAAAATTTCGGGTTCAGGGTCGCCCCAGGTGCTGCTGTGGGGATCCTAAATCATGTGGGGGGGGGGGGGGGGGTGGGAATAAACATCCGTCTTTGGAGGTGAAAAAATGCTCCCATTTTGGGCGGTAGCGAGCGTCCAAATGGGGAAAAGCCAGAAACGTCCCCCTTTCTGGATGGTGATTATTTGGCTGTAACTACCCAGAAAATCAGATGCAGCGGGCCTTGCACATGTGACTTGGGGATTTCTGCCTCCCCTCTCCACTGTATATGCATGTGTGTCGGGTCATGTGCCTCGTCCCCCCAGTGCTCTTGCTCCTCATTCCTGCACCTGAGTAAAAAACACTCATTTCAACAGACATCAAAGACTCCAGATCAGTTTCTGCAGGGGAGTGGTACTCCCTTACAACCCCCAACCCCCCCCGCAGCCCTGGCACATGAGCACTGAGGAAATCCCTGGTCAACCTGTGGGGGGGATGGACGAGGTGAAAAAAGATTCTTTCATTTTCCCAATTTTTGCTCTCTCTCACTACTCCACAAGTCCACTACCTTGGGATAGCCATTGACTCCAATCTGGTCTTTCAAACCACACATCCAAACCCTCACCTCTGCTGCCGCCTCCACCTGAAAAATATCTCCTGAATCCGCTCTTTTCTTCACTTTGAAAGCGCAAAAATGCTAGTCCATGCCCTTGTCATCTCCCGCCTACCATATTGCAAAAACCTTCTCTGTGGCCTCCCATCTAGCATCCTCGCTCCCCTCCAATCCATCCGTAACTCTGCTGCCCGCCTAATTCACCCCTCTCCTAGTTACTCCCCTGCCTCTCCTCTTTGCCAATCCATTCACTGGCTGCCCATTTCCCTCACCAGACTCATGTGGATGTGAGAAGTAGTCGCCACGGACCCAGTCCCCTGAACAGACAGATTTAGTAGCTTATGTTCCAGGACATGAAGCAGTGAAATGATTTTGTTCATCCCGTAGTCCTGGCGACTGACATATTATGTGGTCTCCTGCAAGAGCCTGAGCAAACGGCATGTGTCACGCATGTGCTGCCACTGGCTGACATAAAAATGACACAGTGGAGAACTCCTGTCCGCTTGGATAATCAAGAAATCATTAATGGCCTTTCTATGTTCATCATTTTCTCCTGTTTTGCTCTGTTCATCGATTTCTCCCTGTTTTGCCCTGTTCATCGATTTCTCTCTGTGTTTCTCTGTTCATAGTTTCTCTGTTCTGTGTAGCTCAAGGAGGGTGTGCTTGCCAGTGTAGAAATGGCTAAAGTGCATGCAAAGTTTCCTTCAAGTTCTCTGAATGGTGTATAGTCCACCACTTGAAAAGGAAGGGACTGCAGTACCACCAACTTTGACAGGAGCATGGTCAGCTTCTGCACTTAGGGAAGGCTAGACATATACTGCTGTCTCTTGGCAATCATCTCGGTGAACAACTGCTGGCGCCATGAGTGCCGACGAGCAGGAATATCTGCACTGGTAGATAATGTAGTAGACAGGGAGTTGTCTTCGGCAGAGGTGGTGGAGCCTTGACTGCCTGAAATGGGAGAAGGGAGGTGTGCCACTGGGTGCTTATGCTGCGTCAGGATGGACCACCACATCTGAGACAAGTTTCTCCCAGGCCACTGTATGGTGACACTGCATGTTTATGCAGGGCTGTGGTACCAACCTTAGGTCACTGGTCACGCTTTACTTTCTGCCCAAAGATTCTACCCATAGCCACGTTTGCCTCCTTCGGTGTCTTGGCAGAAAACTGGCACACCGCAGAGTGGGTGATTCTACCACCAATGCACACTGACAGTTACCGCCGCTGCCTTGGTGAGCTCCTGCACTGCTACTTTCTGGGTCCTGCAAAGTGGGTGGTCTAAATCGTGGCTGTTTGGCTCCCAACCTCTCACTGCAGCCACCCTGTTGACTCCTGGCCACACCAATGACTTGCGGGCTGCACCACTGCCTGACACGCAAGCTGCCGCTCTCTTTTCCCAATGATAATTATGAAGCCCTTGCTTCCCAGGCAGAAAAGGGGGCTCAAGGAGGCATGGAGTGGGCTGAATTTTCCATTTGGGGGGCACTTTATGCCTTGTTTAACTAGGGCACCAGAATACCCTTTTCCCAGCCTTGCTTTTCTTCACCCAGCTCCCCTGTGCGATCGGCCCACATCGATTAGTGTTTGCCTTCACCGCCGTCCACCTCAACGGTGTCATTTTATAGAGCTACCCTCACACATAACCCCTAGTCAACTCCTCTCACTACTTGCCCCTTCTGCAAGAAGCTGCAGTGTCTTCCCCCCCCCCTCGTTGTTCTCACTGCCTCAAATAATGAACAGAAAAATCAAAATTCCCGACCAGGAGCTTGTGCAAAATTATGCTGTCATTTAAATTTTTCCATCATTGTAGAGGGTACAATGAGTGTAGGTTTTTTGCCACACTCACTGTACCCTCTGCACTGGTGGAACAATAAATGGCAGCATACTTTTGCACAAGCTCGCTGGTCTGGAACGTAAGTATTTTTCTGTTCTTTGTTGTTTGGCTTGTTGGCCGAGAGCCTGAAGACCGTGCAGAAGCTGGAGGCTAGCTGTCTACATTTAGCTGGAGAAAACAGGTGCAGCGAAAATCATCAAGTGGTGAGTTGCGACTACTCCCTTTGTTTATAAGGATTTGAACGTTTGCATTCGTGTCCTCAAATAGTTGGTCCTCAGTGTATAGTGGCACAGAGGCCACAGCTCATAGTAGTTCTCTGGCTGTGGGACTCAAACGGAACAGAGGCGGGTTGAGGACAGGTGAGGGCGCAATGCCAACTAAAGGTTATGTTTTACGGATGCACCGACTCTTTGCCAGGGTTGTCAGATGTCATCTACGAGAAAGTGTATGACCTAGTGTGTGGTCAACACACGGCCGCTAGATGACACCGGAAGCTCTGGCTTCGCTGGGTGACCTCTGCTGTGACATCCCCTTACTGTGCTGTGACCTGTGCCTGCTCCAGGAACCTACTTTTGCGTTCTTTGTTACCCCATGTGATCAGGCACACTCACAACCCTCACAGTTTTAAGTGCGCTCAGAAAACTCATCTTCTTAGACAAGCCCACCAAGATTCCTAATTGTTAACCCCCCAAATTCTTGCACACATTCGTCACTTCCTCCACTTTGGCACCCATAGGCACTTATCTGTATATAGATGTATGGTTGGGATCGGAGGTTCATCCGCTTTTTTATGTATACTACCCCATATTTATGTAACATGGCTGGACCATTGTAAACCAAGCACATGTCACCCTTTGTTTCACCCATACACCCTAATAGATTGTAAGCTCTTGTGAGCAGGACCCTCACACCTCGTGTCTAATTTGTAATTAGCTTTTTTATAATGTAATGTCTGGTTTGTCTATGCTTATACCCTTTATATTGTAAAGTGCTGCGAATATGTTGGCGCTAAAAATAAAGATTTATTTTATTATAGTAGGATTTTGGGCCCCCCTCACCCGGGGTTCTTTCCACGGCGCTGACTTTATTTTAGGCTGTGTTCCACTTCATTTTTGGCATTTTTTGCCCCGAATGCCCAGAGAATTGAAGAGTGAAGCGATTCTAAGAGCGGGGGCTGTCATGTGCGTGTCATACTAAAACACAAACAAAGAAATTTATGCTGCTTACCTCTTACTCTTCAATCCACGGTTTTGGATTCATTTTTGCAAGTCCTACCCGGTTTTGGATGTAAGACAGAGACCCGCACGGGAGGGGCCCTCCCAGCTAAAATCCAAATGCCAAATCCCATACTTTGGATAATCCAGGGGTATTCCCCCATACTCTTTATTCACATAATATTAAAAAAAGGGACAGTTTAAAAGATGCGTTTAAACACTACGCAACTGCGTTTCTGACATCCAGGCCCTTGTCACACTATCACTCCCAAAAAAAAACACACTTTATTTTTAAAAACATACGTAAAATTAAGTCACATGGCTTGTTTTGGGATTTTCCCTCCGCCAATTCAGATAGTCAAGGGTCTTTAAACCCCCCAAACATGAAAAATTCCCTCCGTACAAAATATAACAAAAACAAAAATGACTAAGATGCTTGCATATATTGAACGGGGGACAAAAATTTACAACCATTGACATTCTGAATGGAGAGTTAAAAAACTTTAATTCAAACGTGAAAAAAGTCAGCACAATTTAATTTTAAACTGCTCAAAATTTAGGGTGGGTTAAATATATAGTTGAATGATGGAACAAAAGTACAGCTAACAAAACATATAAAACCTAGAGTCAAAATAAAGGGGGTCAAAACACCACAGGATACTCCCCGGGTATGGATGTGTGCGACAATAAAACCCCCTTTTTAAAATATAAGATCAATAAAAAATACATCAAATCATTTCTTTATTCATACCCTTAGGATAAAATGTATCGCACATCATAATCCAGTATCCTCCCGAAACTTACTTTCCTTTCCCAATTACCTCCACTAGTGGTTTTTATCACCTTCAATAAAGCCAAAAGTGAATGCTGTCACAGAACCAAATGTATCCACAAAATGGCGAACTCACCTGATGAATACGTTTTTTTGTTGTGAATCCCTTTTGATGTTCGATATCCTCTGTTTTAAATTTTCCCAATTGTACTTTCCATGTGCATTTTGTTTTCACTCAGTGCCCAAATATATGACATGTCGTTTCACAAATTTCATTTAAAAATTAATTTTTTTTACTATCACTGTTTTCAAAAAATTTTACCTTTCTAATCAATCTACAGAGGTTTAAATGATTTTTACCTCAGGAAAATACCTTTGCTTGAAGCCCAATTTTTTTTTTGTCCGCTCACAAACAGCTAGGAGAAATTTTTTTTGCTAAATTTTTACTCCCTTTCTTGGGAACACATTTAATCCCCTTTTTCAACATACTCCCCAAAATAGGATCTTGCCTCAAAATTGTAAGGTTCCTAAAGAAGATTTTCCAAATTTCCTTAAAATTATCACTGTATTGCGTGGAGAATACTAGTTGATTTTTCAATTCTACCTCCTTTTTATTCTCTATTAGTAATGATTGTTGAGATCTTTTTTTTGCTTTCTCAAAAGCTTCATTTAACAAGTGTCTAGAATAGCCCCTTGCTAATAATCTTTCATCCATAATTCTTTTTTCTTTCATAAAAAGTCAGGTCATGGGAAAAAGCTCTTTTTGCTCTAATGTACTCTCCAATAGGTATCGCCGCAATCGTATGCCATGGGTGGTTACTAGATGCCTGTAGGAGAGTATTACCGCTATATGGTTTTCTAAATAGCTTGATTTTTGTATCATAAGCATATATCCAATCCCTTGCTCGCTCCTGTCACCTGCACCTCAAGAATATCTCCAAAATCCGTCCATTTCTCACTGTGGAAACGACTCAAACTCTCATTACTGCTCTTATTCTTTCTCGCCCTTGACTACTGCAACTCCTTGCTTATCGGTCCTCCCCTCTGCAAACTCTCCCCTCTCCAATCTGTCCAGAATGCAGCAGCCAGGCTTGTCTTTCTCTCCAGCCCTATACGAGCCTCTACCCTGTGTCAGTCACTGCACGGGTTTTCCCATCCAGTACAGAATACAGATAAACTCCAACACTTCACACCCATAAAGCTCTCCACAGCGCTGCTCCTCCCTACATCCCTCCCTAGTCTCTGTCTACCGCCCTAACCCGTGCTCTCGGCTCTGCTATGATATCAGACTACATTCCTCAATCATCCGAACCTCCCATCCCCGCCTCCAAGATTTTCACACGTGCGGCACCAATTCTCTGGAATAGGCTACCGGGGCGATCAGCACATTCACAACCCTCACAGTTTTAAGAGGGCCCTAAAAAAAATCATCTTCTCGTCTGGCCCACCAAGACCCCTTAACTCCCACACACACATCTGCCCATTCCCTCACTTGGGCACTCACAGGCACTTATCTGTATATAGATGTACAGTCTGGGTGGCAGGTTCATCCATTTTTCATGTAAACCACCCCCTATTTATGAAACATGGCCGGACCATTGTAAACTGGCACTTCTTACCGTATGTTTCACCCATACACCCAATAGATTGTAAGCTCTCACAGCAGGCCCTAAACACCTTGTGTCTCATTTGTAAGTACTTTTAATGTGTAATGACTGTATGTTTACCCTCTATATTGTAAAGTGCTGCGGAATATGTTGGCGCTATAGAAATAAAGATTATTATTATTATTATAAGCGGGATCGAATGCCACATAATAGGCTGACATAGACCAGAGAAGTAGCACTTCATGAATTATCATGGGATTAGGTACCGGAGCACAGCAGAGTACCACACATGATGGGCTTAGATACACTGGAAAAGTAGGGCCTTGTGTATGAAATCTATTTAGCAATAAGACTATCCTTGTTGCAAATAGCAACCAATCAGAGCTCATAGCGATCAATGAGAGCTCAGCTTCATTTCATATAGTGCTCTGGAAAAATAAAAGCTGAGCTCTGATTGGTTGCTATGGGCCCCCCTGCACTGGTTTTGCTCAGAAGCAGGCAGTCTCACCATGCGGACAGTTGTCGACACGAAGACCCATCCTATGGAGGCTGTCGGCCCTCCCCCTCGTCAGCAGATTGGTTTCTGTTCCTCTGTGAATACATTGGAGATGAAGGTTTCTTGGCTCCTCTCCCGTCCACGTCTCCCTCTACATTCCCCCCTCCCTCCACATACTTCTTCCAGACTGAATCTCGTCACTATTCACTCTTTGAGCTGCTGGAGCGTCTCCTTCTAGAAAATTCTCATGCCATCCTCACAGGTCCTTTATACTGCACTAATAAGTAAGGCTGACCACCCGCACCCCTCATAGTCCACATGAACCATCCTCACGAGGTCGCATTCGGCCCACTACTACTGCTTACATCACACCGCCAGCCCTTATTCCATGAAAAGTCCTTGCTGTGCAGCAGATACAGGACAGGTCCCGGCGTGCAGTCACTTCTTCTCTCTGTCTTGTCATTAACATGGTATGCGAGATTTCCCAGATTCCCGGGGGCAGGTAGATATCTAAGACATCGGAGCTCTGTGCGGCTTTTGTCTTGTATTAATAAATAATCTGTGAATATTTTCTCCGGATACCTTCTCCTACCACATTCCGCTCGGACTCCTCTATTAACCTGGCTGCTTGACAATAGACTGTGACCCCGCAGACATGCTGCGTCAGAACCTCTTCGTGCATGTGCAGACCATGTCTCCTCTGCACACAGCAATGCACCCCAGCAGTACAGGCCGAGACACCCCTGAGAGGACGCCTCCATTATATCGGACCCTCTGGAAGGTTCTTCTCCATCATCTGATACATTTCCTAGGGTGTCCTTGAGGGAGATCGGTTTGGAGAAGTTACAGGCCAGGTATCCTGTCTAGGGGAGATGATTGTGAGCATGGGCAGGTATGGGTCTCATACCCAGGGAGCTATCTTTCCTTGTTTTAATCCCAATCACTGGTGATGAAAATCCCCCCTCACCCCCAGATATCAGCCGAGATGTCCCGGTCCTCACTGTCTGGGGAAATGGCTTCATGTTGCTCTTCTCACCTGTGAGCGCAGAAGGGCTCCTCCTGGTATTGAGTTCCTGATGGATGAATGTAACGAGCTCCAGGGTGAAGGCAATCTATAAGACTTCATTTAATGCTAAAAAATGCACATTCCCACTTATCTGGAGTAATAGGAAACATCTGCAGCGTTACTGATCTGTATTATCATGTAGTGAATCCACCACCAAATGTGGTAGGCAACCTGTCGCTCATAAATAAATGATTCTGATGTTGATCGAAACAGTCTATCAGAAAAACACTATGTATTAGTGATGTGTGTGTGTATGTAATATATAAATATACTGTGTGCTATATATAATGTTTAATAAACTGGTTTGTGTGTGTATATATATATATAACTGTCATATATATATACCTGGATGCGTAAATCTATATATACTTGTGTGTGCATATACATATGATAGTATACTATACAGAATACTGTGTAGGTGCGCGTGTGTGATGAATATATATCATATTATATAACTATGTGTGCTGTAATATATATACTTGTGTGTGATGTGTATATATAAATATACATACTGGTGTGTGTGTATATATAAGGTATATAATATATAAATACTGTGAGATGATGGTTATATATATATACAATATATATGATACTGTGTGTATATACATATGAAATATGATATGTATACTGTGTGTGTGTTGTTGTATATATTATATATATTTGTACACATATATATAGTACTTAAGTGTGTGTATATATGACTGATATATATAACTAAGTGTGTCTCTGTGTGTGTGTATAATATATTCATAGTACTAATATAACATAACTGTGTGTGTGCTGCTTATATATATAATATTATTATGAATAAACTACAGTTACTAATAAGGTACGTATCTAGCAGGTGTGGTGTTGTACTATATATATTTGATAAAAATAATCTATATATATAATAATATATGACTGTGTGTTGTATAATAATATGATTATAAAACTATAAATTATCATATATAATAACTGGTGCAGAATTTAATATAGTGTGGTGTGCGAGATAGTCTATAAATAAAATATATATATATAATATGACTGTGACATATATATATATATATATATAGTGTGTGGTGTATATATATAATATATATATATTATATATAAAATACAATCCAAATAGAAAAATTCGAAACAGGACTCGATCCACATGCAATAGTGAAAAAATGATATTGTATTAATTACCCACATAATCATTTTAACATACTCAACACATTTAAACCATTGGGAGCATAGAGACACCAGTCGTTGAAAATCCATTCCTATGTTCTTTCTTTACATTAAAAGCATTTTAACGGTCTCCTCCCGTTTGGCGGTAATGGTACATGATCCACAATCATGCATCTGAGTTCCCATTACACTATGTCCCATATCTCAGAAAAATGTTTACAAACTGGAAGGTCCATAATCTACCGATTCATAATCGTGAAAGTCAGATGTTTTAGAGCACTGTCTACACACGGCTTATCATCCCGACGGATTTGTAGAGACCGAATGGCACACAAATCCACCGTGAATGAAGGGGATGGGACGGGGGCGGGGCCGGAGCAAACGAGTGCGGGGCGGACCAGCTCCCGCGCCCACATAGACAATAGCATTATCTATGTTTACGGCGCGTCCGGGCGGCGGCACACCCGTAATTATGTGCATGTCACATTTCTCTTCAATCCCACCCGCGGCGGAATTGCGCCCGAGCGGGGAGGAGCGAACAGGATTGTCCGACTGTTCTCATATGAGAGCAGTGCGATTACCAGTAAATGACAGGGACGGATTGGTCGCGCCCGTACTGACAAAGCGCAAAAATCCAGCGCGGAGTACGGCACGCCAATCCTCTCCCCTAAATAAGCCCACGTGTGAAAGAGGCCTTAGACTCAATAACCATCGCTCATCCGAATAGAAACGAGATAAGAAACATATAGACCTACCCAGATTTTTTGTAACAACATTTTTCTGAAATGGGACATAGTTAATGGTATCTCAGATGCATCGATTGTGGATCATGAACCATTACCGCAACAGGGGAGGAGACCGTAAAATTGCTTTTAAAAAAGAAAGAACTAGAATGGATTAATCAACACTAGGTCTCTTTCTCCCAATGGTTTAAAGATGTTGAGTATAAAAATATTATGTGATCACAACTAAACAACACATTTTTTCACTATTGCCATGTGAGATGGCAATGCGAAATTCTTTCTATTGGATATTGAATGTGGCAGTCATTTGGCTGGACCTGTTGTTTCGCTTGCACACCCGCTTTATCTAGTTTTTGAGAGATGACTGCTATAGCTTTTTGCTCCTTTTTTCTATATACATATATATCATCTAGAAAAAATTTCCGCAGCAACTCATACAGGTAAGGAGGTGAAAAAAATAAAACATATCTATCTTCCCACATGTCAACAAGAAAGGACAGACAGATTTTTTCGGTTCCCTCATCAGATGGAACGAAACGCGCTCAAGTTGCGTGACATGTGGGGAATAAATTTGTTTCATTTTGTTCACCTTACCTCGATGAGGTGCTGCGCGAGAAATTTTTCTAGTTTTTTTAATTCGTCTTGGTAGTGCCTTCACCCTGGCTTTCTCTTTTTTCTGCGTGGGCACACAAAACCGCCTTTTCTAGAGTATTATTAGGTGCATCATACTAGAGTCGCGTGGGGGGGCTATCTCTTGTAGTATAAATGTGTGTGTATATACTATATAGCGTATATATTAGGTGTATATATATCTTAATATATATAAATATATATCCTAGTGTGTTGTGTATGTATAAATAAACTACTTAATGTGTGTGTGTAATAGTAAACATATAAATATATATATATATATTAGTGTGTGTAAATATATATAATATATATATATATATATAATATTATATAGTGTATATATATATATATATTAAGTAGTGTGTGTGAGTGTGTGTAAACATATATATATAATATATATATATCATATAATATAATAATAATATATATATATATATGTGTATATATATATATAATTTAAGTAGTAGTGTACTGTTGTAATATATATATATATAATAACTGTGTGTGAGTATATATATATATATTATATAATATACTGTGTGTGTGTGTTAGTATATATACATATATACCATATATAGTATATACTAGTCTGCGTATAATATACTGCTGAGTGTGTCGACTGGTGTGTATGTATATATAATATATATATATATATATATATGATACTGGTGTGTGTGTATAATATACTGTTATATTATATATAGTATACAAATACCCGATGTGCGTATATATATGTTTGTTGTTGCGTATATATATATATATATAATATATATACTATATTAATTGTGTTTGTGTGTATATATATATATATATATGAAACTGGTCTGTGCATACAATCTACTGTGTGTGTATCTAGTCTATTATATTATTTTCACTAAAGCGCCGATTGATTTCTAGGGCGCTGTACATTCGAAGAGGGGGTTACAATACATTACATAAACTCAAACGAGTACAGTGATTAAGGGATAATGACAATTGGCACGACAGAGACGCAAGAGACCCTACCCGCGAGGGCGTACAATCTACAAGGAGGAGGAGAAAGAGACACGAGGTGAGGCGGAACAGACATGTCTGTGGAGGAAGTAGTCTGTACAATTTAGTGAAGTTTATAGTCAAACCTGAAGAAAGACCAAAACAACAATGGTTTTCAGGTTGCATTTGAAAGCTGGTCAAAGTGGAGAGAGTACTAGTGTGTGGGGCGAAAACGTGAGTTCCAGAGTGAGAGTCTGAAGCACGGGAGAAGGCTTGAGAGACAGGATTAGTGATGACGGAGCTGATAAGGGGAGAGCAGAGCGAAAGGTCCTGTGAGGAGCGGAGAGTGCGAGGGGGGGAGATATTTTGAAATTAGGGCAGAGATGTAATCGAGAGGGGAGAGGTCATGGAGAGCCACTTGGTAGTCATAGGCATAGTAGGCTTGCGAAATAGAATTCAGCTATGGCAATTGGAAGCCATTGAAGGGATTGGCATGAGCAGGGGAGAAGCAGAGGAGTAGCGAGGAGAGAGTGATAGAGACGGGAAAAGCAGAGTTGACAGGATGGGATTGGAGGGATCGAGGAGTGCTAGCTGCAGGATGGCGCCACTGAGAAAACAAGATGAGTTTGCAGTAGTCTAAGGCGGGAAGATGACAAGGGCAATTGACTCAGCAATTTTTTGTAGTAGTCATAAGGCCGGACGGAACTAGAGCGAATGCGAGAGACATGTTATTTCAGGTGGAGCACGGCAATGCAAGGTAGAGTTTGCGTGAAGTGAGATTTGAGAAGATAAAGCGAGAGATCCTAGTATTACCCCAAGACAACAGCGGACTTGTGGGACCGAGGTGAAGTGTAACGCAGCCGATTGACTGTCAATAAGAGAGATTCAGGGGGCAGGGGTAGAGTTGGAGATGGTGGAAAGAATGATGAGCTACTCTGTTTTCCCTCTCACATTTAGTTTATAGGAGACGTGATGAGAAGAAGGAGGAAATGGCGAGGACGACAGTCGGGATCCGAGAGAGAAAGAGCAGTGTGAGCATCTTGGCCAGAGATGCTTAGAGTTAGGGTTACTCACAGCACTACAGGAGGTAATGAAAGCCATGTGAGGCTATGAGCTGAACGCAGCCAAGGTGTCAGATATCGAGAAGAGTCAGTGGACCCAGACTGACACTTGGGGGGACACCAACAGAGAGTGGCACAGGGAGAGGTGAGCAAAGAACATGAGGAGATGCACTGAAAGTACCCGAACAGTGAGTTACGAGGAGATCCAGGAAAGAGCCAAGTCCGTGATGCCGAGGGAGGAAGAGGATTTGTAGCAGCGAGAGGAATGGGCGACAGTGTCAAAGGCAAGACAGGTCCAAGAGGAGGATGCACAGAGAGTGACATGAGGCTTTAGCAGTTACTCTAGATCTTTATTGACTTTGGTTAGCGAACAGTTTCGGTTAGAGTGGATGTGGTCGAAAACCGAGATTGTAGTGGAGTCAGAGAAGAGAGTTGGAGAGAGGTGGGCAGGACAGCTGAAGTATAGACAGTGCCCTACGAGCGAGTTTTGGAAGCCAAAGGGAAGCAGTGAGAATGGGGCAATAGTTTGGACAGAGAAGAGGGGTCAAGGCAGAAGGGAAGAAGCCAAACTAGTTATGATGGGTACGAGTGCATGGATGATAGAAGCACTGGAGGTCTTGGCGAGATGAGGAGCGCTGGGATGGCAGTGGGTCAAGACTACAGGTAGTAGAGGTTGGAAATTTAGACAGTAAAGGAGGAGATCTGTCAATGAGTGACCGTGGGGAAGCGTCAAGTTAGAAGTGGATGGATGAGCAGGTTAGCAAGGGTAAGTGAGGGTGGTGGGGACATGCATAGTGAGCTGAACTTTCTCTGATGAGGTGATCGAGATCAAATCAAGAAAGTAGCAAGGAAGTAGAATTGCGAAGCAAAGTGACATCGTTTCCAATACGAATCACGGGAAAAAGCAAAACAAAGGAATAGGCGGCAGAGGAGGCGCTATGGATTGTCTATTGGTCCAGGAACTAAAAAACAAAAACGGAGAGAGGAGAGCGGTAAAAATAAGAAGGTTAAATTGAATAAATCAATGTAGTCTATGGACTAACAGGGGAATATTGATGGGATACAGGTCAAGACAAAGGATTATGGAAAAGGATAAAGCAAATGGTAGGGAAAATAGTCCTTACCATATTGGAGGCATGGTTTATCAGGACAACCAAATCCGGACTTAAATATATACAAGTAACTACACGTGCCAGCGCAGACATGAGTGGTGTTATGTATTAAAAGAGCATAATAAGATCACAATGTGGAGTGAGTTTAAATATACCTAACTACACAGATCACTGATTCCAAGACAAAACAGCTCCCAGAACGGCGTTCAAATCAACCAATTCATAGAAGCTGAACAAAAGCCTAAAACAGCTGTTTGGTATAGAGTAACTAGTACGTCCTAAAACAAAAGGTGATGCGGCGCTAGGATTCTAGAAGATTTTTGCAGAGTAAATCATGTAATGATGAGAATGGAGTGAAAGGACACGGACTACGAAAGTCCAACAAGAGCGGTGACTAATAGATATGAACATGGTCATTAAAGAAAAGTAGTGGCTCGAAGCCGTACTCACATGGTCAATTAAGAATGAGAGAGATAGTGAAAAGAGGTAGTAAATAGAGTCAGAGTAGAGTGGATGAGGAGGTTGAGGTGTACTCTTTGGTTCAGAGATTTATCCCACCAGGTATACGGGGTCGTAAGCTGGTAAAAATACTGAGAAATCACCAGGAGGTAGCAGGGGAGAGCAGGATGATAGTGGTGAAAGGTAAAGGGTCAGATTTGATAGGCTAACAGCATATAGGTTTGGGAGAAGTTTTAGATGTCAGAATACGAGGGGCAGAGGCGGTGATAGAACTGCGAAATCAAACAAAAAGCAGTCCAGATGTGGTATCACATCTTGAAATTGTATGATTGGACTCCACTGAAAGGAATCGACACATATGGAGAGGAGGAAGGAATATGAAAAGGGAGGGAAAGCAAAGATTCAGATAAGAAAGAGCGATATTGTTCGAGAAGCAATCAAGCTAGGAACGAAAGGGCAGTAGTCAGATTGCGATGATGTTGAAAAAGCAGTACAAATCACCCATGATGATAGTGTGTAGATACGAAGCAAAGTCAAGTATGGAAAAAGAAAGAAAAAAAGGGGACAAGAGTATCAGTAGAGCCAGAGAACAATACAAAAGTGATTTAGAAAGGAAACAGATGGCAAGGGCCTCGGACGTTCCGTTAGAACAAACAGCACACATAGATGAGAAGAGTCAAAGGCGACAGTGGCAAGGGGGCGTAGAAATAATGCGGACAGAGTGCAGTTATACAAAGCGCAGAAGAGTAGTGAAGAGGAAAATAAGGCAAGGTAGGAGCGGAGGACAAAGAAAGCAGAGTGTCAGACATAGAGGAGGCTCGACACCTCCAACCATGCACGATGGTTATAACCATCAACGAGGGAACCTTAGGAGTGTGGGAGTAAAGAGTTGGAGGCACAAAAGCTAAAAAGAGAGTAGCAAGAGCTAGGAGGCGGAGACATGGTGTCCAAAGAGGTGGGCTCAGAGCCAAGGTATTCAGATAACAAGGACCAAAAGAAGGAGTAAAGGTATGCGTGAGATCAAACAAGTCATGAGCATGACCTATGAGAATGAAGATTTATTTTATTCTCACATCACAGGACACAGCAGCCATTTACTACCCAAGAATATATAATCTAGGGATTGTGTGTAAATCAATAGTAAAAGATATATATACACTATATGAGTGTAAGAACAGAAGCATATATATATAAACACACTAAAAGTTAGTGCATCGTGTATAAGTATTATATGATATAAATAAATATTGTGTAATATAAACGTATACTAACAGACATGTTGCGATGTGTGTGGTATCTATATAATATATCCAAACAAACACTGTGCATTTATGTGTAATAAATACTAATATAATATAACTGAGGAGACTATATCACAGTAGATTATAAACTCGCACAGAGCAGTAGATTAGAGAGTTTAAATATATATACACCAAACCATATGGACACACTCTCACTTCCCACCACCACGACCCTACCCTTATATACACCACTACTCTCAACCTGTTCAACTAATTATACCTATACCAAAACGCACACGCCACCCCCCATCAACCCACCCACCCAGACAATCATCCATCCCCACAGCACCCGCATTACACACCCAGCACACATGATTAGTATTTACACCCGCCTCACGATCCCCAACCCCCGACCCCTACAACAAACACACCTACTCGACCACTGCCCTACACTACATCCCCGCGTCTCCCACACCCCGACCCCCCCCACCCGCACCGACACCCTAATTATGTCCGCGTAACTCAAAACTCAAAAACCAAGCCTCACTTCGAAACACTCATAAAAAAACCAGCATCTATATCGATAGTAATAGACACAAATCTCAACGAATACCACATAAACAGAGCCTTCTAGTCATGCAGTAGAAGCAATAATAAGTACACAAAAATTAAAAGTGACATACATGAACTGATACTAAATTTGGGATGGCAATGACAATAACGAATACACGGTCATTTATACTATAGATTTAAATGTGTGTATATATAAAAGATATATGTAAAGTACTTGGATACACCATGACAATTTTTTGCAACTTTCCCCCACCTACAAAGGATGGAGAGGTCTGTAATTTTTTAGCTTCACTACAACTTGCGCAACAGTGAGCGACATGAAAACACATTGGTACTGATTTTCAAACATAATTAATTAGCCAATTTATTGCATGAAATAAGTAGTAATGAATACAATAGGAAAAACAGAACTTAATATTTGGTAGAGAAACATTTGTTTGTAACTACAGAGGTCAGAAGTTTCCTGTAGTTCTTGTCCTATTCTGCACACACTGCTGCAGAGATTTTGGCCCACTCCTCCATACAGATCTTCCCCAGACTCTTTAGGTCTTTTAGAGGGCTGATCAATGGCCTACATTGAGTTTCAAAGCCTCCAACATTATTTGCGATTGGGTTCAAGCTGGATGACTGCTAGGCCACTCCAGGTACTTGAAATGCCTTCTTTCGGAGCCGTATCCTTAGTATGCCCGGAAGCTAGTGGTTTCAGGTGCATTGCCCAGCTTGAAAAGACCACACCCATGTCTCATCTCATGCTCTTACTGGAGGGACCAAGAGGGATTGTGTCCAAAATACTCACAATACAACTCCCTGATCTATCACACCTCCCCATTCAATGCGGATGCAAGTTGTCCCTGGTCCACGACACCCCTCCCTCCCAAAAAAAATAAAAAAAAAGTATGAAATGTTCACAGCGACAATTTACAGGTCTGTTGATGACCATAATTCTCACTGCTGGTCGGTGGAATAAATACATTTTTAAAACATAAATAAGCGTGCACATTCTAAAATACTACTCTGGAAAACAGCAATGCATAGGTGCACACTGAAAGGCAATAGCAAACATCTAACAACAATACCAGTGGCACGACAAAGACTAGGTAAAACCTCAATGTATATAGGAATATTGGAACATGCAATACTGCTAGGAAAAATGAAAAACCTGAGACTCTTATTTACAGTATTTGATCAAAGATTGATTAAGCTCACCCCCAAAACTAAAGGGACCCCAAGCGGGTGAGTCCCACACAAACGGGTTTACCTCACTAGGCTCAATCCAACTGCAACTTCGGAATGGTGGGAATACAATGGATTATCCGCACGGGTTTAAAAAAGGGGCACGATGCACAAGCCTTAGTTCCCAATCTCAAATGGACACAAAACGTAATAAGGCTGGCTTTTCCCCAATATTTCATATACCTTGAGGTTTTACTTAGTTTTTAAATTTGCCACTGATATTTGTTTTTAAATACTTTTTTTATGCAATAAAATGCAAATTAATTATTTAAAAATCCTACAATGTGATTTTCTAGATTTGTCTTAGATTTTGTCTGTCACAGTTGAAGGGAACCTAAAATAAAAATTACAGACCTCTCCATTCTTTTTAGGTGGGAAAACTTTTAAAAACGCCAGTAAAAAAATAAATTTTTTTCCCCACTTGTGTGTGTGTTTTTGTATATGTATGTAATAAATAAAATAATAAAAAATTATAATATATTAATATTAATATATATATAATATATAATCTCGAAGTCTTTCCAAGCAAAGGGTCAGACAGCCCCCGGCCCCATGACATGCATTACTTGCAGTGCATAATCGCGTGAACAATTGACATGTCACTTCTCCCCCCGTGCGTACAATTCGATTGTATTGTACACGCGGGTGGGACGACGTGTAATCCATAGCTCTCTACGAAAGCTATGAATTGCCATAATTGTGGCGCCCCTTTCGATCGTAAAACACAATACGTGCAAATGTGGTGCCAAAAAAATTGTAACATACCCCCAAGAAATGTCACCTTTTTTTTGCTTTTAAATTTTTATGAAACAACCCAAAGGGTTAACAAACCTTTAGAAAACTGTTTTTAAAACTTTTTAATTTTGGGTTTTAAAGGGAAATTTTGTGGGTCCCCTATTTATACAAACCCCTCACAACCCATCAAACGCAAGTGGCCCTAAAAAATTTTCTGTGGTTTAGAATTTGTTTTAAAAAGATTTAAAAAATGATGCCAACATAAAGTAGACACATGGTAGATATTTACTATATTTTTTGGTATAACTATCTGCTGTTGTCCTGGTGAAACGCGTGGTGGCTCTCTTGCTGGTGCGTGTACTTCCCTTTTGTATAATCATTAAACACTTTTTTATGGTTTTCCTTTGCTCTGCTGTGCGCTGAATTTCCCAAACATCCCCGTATTTTATGTGTGTTTGGGATATATGTATATATATATATATATATATTTATAAAAAATAAAATTTTAATTTCTAGTAACAGTGGGTACAGAAATATTTCCCGAAAACCCCCTTTTCATTTTTACTTCCTTTTTTTCAATTTAAGCCATTTGGGGAAATCCAAAAAAGGGTTTAAATTTTTGCCCCATTAAAAGGGACACTCGCCCTCCCCCCCCCCCCCCCCCCCCCCCCCGCCATCTTTAAAGAAGAAAAAACCCCGAAAATTAGATATTTTTGCAAATTTTTTTAAACAAGAAAAACTGAAATATCAAAATGGGTCAAAGCATTCAGCCCCCCCCCTTTGCACAGTATTGAGGATAGAACCCCCTTTAGTTTTGTACAGCCCTGAGTCCCTTTTTGGGAATGATGGAACAAGTTTTTTTACACCTGGATTTGGGGGATCCTCTGCCATTCCTTCCTTGAAGATCCTCTCCAGTTCCCTCGGGGTTGGATGGGAAACTTTGGGTGGACGCCATTTCAAGTCTCTCCAAGGAATGCTCTTTTGGGGTTTAGGTCAGGCTCGGGCTGGGCCATCAAGAATGGTCACAGAGTTGTTCTGAAGCCACTGCGTTGTTATTTAGCTGTGTGCTTAGGGTCTTTTGGTCTTGTTGGAAAATGAACCTTCGGCCCAAGTCGAGGTCCAGAGCATCTGGAAGAGGTTTTCATCCAGGATATCTCTATACTTGGCCACATTCATCTTTTCCTCAATTGCAACCATTCGTCCTCTCCCTGCCTTCATAGCATGATGCTGCCACCACCATGTTTCACTGCTGGGATTGTATTAGGCCGGTGATGAGCAGGGCCCGGTTTTCTCCACCACTTACATTTAACATCAAAAAGTTAAATTTTTGTCTCATCAGATCAGAGAATTTTATTTCTCATAGTCTGGGAATCTTTCATGTGTTTTTTTTTGCAAACTGCCCTCGGTTTTCATATGTCTTGCAACTGAGGACAGGCTTCCGTCTGCAGCTTTCCTATGTCTTGCTCTGAGGAGAGGCTCTGCCCTGCGGTTTTCCTATATCTTGCACTGAGGACAGGTTTTCCTCTGCAGCTTTCCTATGTCTTGAAACTGAGACAGGCTTCCCCGTCTGCAGCTTTTAATGTCTTGCACTGAGACGGGCTTCCGTCGCACTTTCCTAGGTCTTGCACGAGGACAGGCTCCGTCCCCACTTCCTATGTCTTGGGCACTGAAGGACAGGGCTTCCCGTCTGCGCTTTCCTATGTCTTGCACGAGGACGGGTTTCCCGTCGCGCTTTCTATTCTTGCACTGAGGAAGGCTTCCGTTTTGGGGCTTTCTATGTCTTGCACTGAGGAAGCTTCTGTGGCACTCGCCATAAAGCCCCGACTGTTTGGAGGCTGCAGTGATCGGTGACTTTGGGGAACTTCCTTTTTCCCCATCCCTCTGCTCTCTGAACTCAGCCACAGTGATCTTGGGTTTTTCTTTACCTCTCACCAAGGCTCTTTTCCCACGATTGCTTAGTTTTGGCTGGGAGGCTGGTCGAGGAAGAGGTTGTGGTCGTCCCAAACTTCTTCCATTTAAGGTTATTGGAGGCCACTGTGCTCTTAGGAACCTTGAGTGCTGCAGAAAGTCTTTTGTAACTTTTACCAGATCTGAACCTTGCCCGAATTCTGTCTCTGAGCTCCTTGGGTAGTTCCTTAGACCTCATGATTCTCATGTGCTCTGACATGCACTGTGATCTGTGAGGTCTTATATAGACAGGTGTGTGCCTGCCTTTCCTAACCAAGTCCAATCAGTTTAATTAAATACAGCTGGACTCCAATGAAGGAGTAGAACCATCTCAAGGAGGATCAGAAGGAAATGGACAGCATGTAAGTTACATATGAGTGTCACAGCAAAGGGGTTGAATACTTTTGACCATGTGAAATTTCAGTTTTTATTGTTTAATAAATTTGCAAAATATCTACATTTCTGTTTCTTTCTTTCAAGATGGGGGGAGGGGGCAGAGTGTACATTAATGAGCAAAAAACTGAACTTTTTTGATCTTACCAAACGGCTGTAATGAAAAAGAGTGAAAAATGTAAAGGGGTCTGAATACTTTCCTTACCCACTGTATACTCTTTGTGGCATCTTTCTATTACTGTGAGCACCACAGCTGGACAACTCTTAGGCTATGTTCACATGGCTTAAAATGGGAGGTATTTAAGTCCGTAATTACGCGCCGTCGTGCGCGAATTACGGCTGGAATCCGTCCCAGTCATTACGGTAATCCACAGTTCTCATAGAGAACTATGGATTACGTCACCTCTCCCTGCTCGGCGAATCCGCCGTGGGGGGAGATAAGTGACATGTCATTTTCTAGCAGCGTATACGCGCCGCTAGTACTGATAGTCTATTGGCCGGCGAGGTGCCGGCCCCCCGCTCCCACCCCGCTCCCGTCCACATGGCGTATTTGCGGGGCGGGATTATGCCCCGCCAATAAGCCGTGGGAACATAGCCTTATACTTTATATATGTGACTAATGTTTGAGATTATTTCTACCTACTGGAACACCCACCAGCTAAGTACACCCACCAGTCTGTTCTTTGTGCTGCATGTTTTATATTGGTTTCCCTTTGTCATATGTTTTTAACTATGTCCTGTCTGATGACATTTGTCTTTGTTCATTTATATTGTCATTAATATTTTTGTTATACTAATAAAGTTTTTGTTCAATATACATTTTTTTTTGTCCATATTTATTCTCTATGCACATACACCTTTTTTGTTTTTCTTGTTGGTATCTGTCTTCAACACAGAAAATTTTCAGCTGTGAAAATGCCAAACTTTTACAAATTTTCACAATTTGCTATTTTTTATAATGAATTCATAATTGCTAATTACATAGCACAGTTGAAAAAAGTCCGTCAAGTTCAACCAAGGTTGGGGAAAATGTGGGTGAAGGGAGAGAAGGATTTCTTTTATGCTTAGTGTCCCTACTGATGAAGGCTTAAATTCCAAAAGGCCAGAGCCAATCTGCTCTAAGGAAGATTTCATTTATGATCCCAGAGTTGCCATCAGACTGGATCCAGAATTTTACATAGCTACGTACATATTAATATTCTTTAGTTTCAGGTAGTTATCTAAGTCCTTCTTGAAACCCTCACCTGTTCCTGCTGTGACCAGCTCCTCAGGCGGCTATTCCACAGATTTACAGTTCTTACGGTGAAGAACGCTTTTCTCCTCTGGAGATTAGATCCTTTTTTTTTCTCCAGCTGAAGGGAATGTCTCCTTGTCGTTTGAGGGGGCTTTACATGAAATAGCTTTTCCCCATAGTTGTAGGTGCTATTTATATACTGTACTTATAAAAATTAATCAATAAATTACTAACTTAAAGTGGGGCACATATATGAAACAGGCTGTGCCAGTTTTCTGGTGTGATGTCAATGTAGGCCATGTCTGACATATTTTTAAAAGGATTTTGCACCAAAAAATGGGTGCACGTTTGACATCGTTGACAGTTTTGTCCACACCATTTCTTAGCGGGCGTGCTGTGCCACATTCAGAAGATTAGACCCATTTATGAATGTGCCTTGACAGAAAATGTCACAAAAGTAGTGCACTAATCCATGGCATCTTCAAAGTGGTGAGACTGAGAAAAAATCTGGAGCAGACACTTTTTGAGACATTTGTTTGGCACATACAGTTGAAACCAGCAGTTTCCATCCCCTCTATAAAGTCCCATCTGCAGGTTTTTCTCTCTGACATGAAATCAGAATAAACCTTCCCTGTTTTAGGTCAGTTAGGAACCATAATTATTTCTATTTGCCAAATACAGAATAATGAGAGAGACAATTTTGAAGGCATTTTTATTACTTTCTGCAAAATCAAAAGTTTCCATACACTAGGACTACTCTGCCTTTAAGCAATTTGGGGCCGCCCATATGATGTCATGTCTTTGGAAGCTTCTGATAGGTTTATTGGCAACATGTGAGTTAATTAGAGACACAGCTGTGGATGTATTTTATAGCACACCAGAAACGCACTGGTTCTGTGTGTAATATCATGGGAAAGTCTAAAGAAATCAGCCAAGATATTAGGAAGAGAATTGTGGACTTCCACAAGTCTGCATCATCCTTGGGTGCAATTTCCAGGTACCTGAAGCAGCCTTGTTCATCTATACAAACAATTATACACAAGTACAAACAAGATGGGAATGTCCAGCCATCATACCGCTCAGGAAGGAGACAGGTTCTATGTCTCATGAGATGAATGTGCTTTGGTCTGACATATTCATATCAACCTAAGAACAAAAGCAAAAGACCTTGTGAAGATTCTGACACAGGCTGTTAATATTGTGTCGCTACCATGTTACATGATTGTCACTGCGGGGGTGCCAATCAAAGTGACAATTTGAGCAATTAGCAGCCGCCTCCCACCACCAGTACGTAGTCCGTTACCGACACCATG
This sequence comes from Phyllomedusa bahiana, assembly GCA_025379985.1. NCBI lineage: Eukaryota > Metazoa > Chordata > Amphibia > Anura > Hylidae > Phyllomedusa > Phyllomedusa bahiana. The sequence goes on from JAODAL010011784.1 coordinate 25,113, forward strand.
ACTCATCTGCCAAATATCGGTAAGGGGTTAAACATAAGAGTAACATTAGATATAAACGGTTAGTTACCTGCACCACAACATTTCCATGAGAGTGCGCATTCCATCACAGAACTTGGATTACTGGTGATTAATGATGTTCCCTTTTAAAGGAGAGGTGGGGGTAGACAGCATAGATTAAAAAGAGAGAATCACAATGGAGTTGAACTGTGAATATAAGGTCAAAATGCAGAAAAAAAGAATAACTACCAGGACTTGTGACTCAAAAGAATCACTGCAAAAAATAAACAAATCCCTTGTCTAAATGTGAAATGTTCTTGTTATGTATGGAAAAAACTTAATAACAAAAACACAGTTAAATAAAAAAAAAAATCCCTGGTCTAAAATGTAACCTTTATTTCTAACCATTAAAATGTTTTAATCCCATATAAGTACTATAACAATAACTACCGCAACATTAATAAATATCAGTATCTATCCCTGACACATACCCTACCCTACCCTCTCATAGGTCAGGTTTTCGTCCCAATAGGGACGGCCCAACCCCCAAAAGGTTTAACCCTAATAATTTTCCCAAAACGTCCCCTCTATTTTTAATTAATTTATTTTTAGAGGGGCCCCTTGGTTCCAGAGCCCTGACTTTTAGAGGGGGGTTTAACATACATAACTTTTGGTCAAACAATTAAAAATTTTACAATGGGTTTTACAAAACAACGGTAAAAGAGGGAGAGAGGGCCCTGCCCGCAAAGGCTTACACCCCTAAAAGGGAATGGGGGGAAAGAGACGGGAGAGGGGCAGCCCTTTATTTGTGGAGCAAGGGGTGCAACAGGGTTTTTAATTTTTGGTTATAGGCAATCCTGAAAATGGGTTTTCACTTTTACCTTTGAGGCTAGGGGGGGGCGGGGGGGAATTTCTGAGGGGGGTTGAGGGAAATGGGGTTCCCCAAGTAGGGGGGGAAGCACAGAAAAGGGTCTTGGAGACGATTATGTGGGAGCTGAAAAGAGGAAAAGCAGAGAAAAAGGGGTCCTTGAGGAGCGGAGATTGCATGAGGGGGGGGAATCAAGAGTTTAAAAGGCAGAGATGTAGGGAGGAAAAAATTTTATGGGGATTGGGTAAAAAGGTTACAAACTTTAAACTGGATTCACGGGGCAAGGGAAACCCAAGTGAAAGGGATTGGGGGGGTGGAGCGGCAGAGGGGTACGAGGAGAGAGAGGGAAAAGGGACGGGCAGCAGTTTTTTGGGGTTTGGTTGGGGGGAAAGCGAGGGTGCTAGATGGGGGGCCAACAGAGAAAAAATATCCAAATTTTCCAGAATTAAATGGGTTTGAGCTTTTTAATTTCAAATAAATCCTAAATCAAAAAAAGGGCCCCATTACCTTAATTCTCAAATAAGTAAAAGTAAATAAACCAAAAGAAAATTTTCCCCATATTTTTCACAAAGGGGAACAATGTTTTATCTAAGTAAATTTTGCATTAGTGGGCCCAAAAAATAATCCTTATCCTACTGCAGTCATAACTCAAAATTCTCAAAAATTTAACCTCACAAAAAGCCATAATATAGGCATTAGGCAGGGGCATAATTTGGGGCCCCGGGGCCCTAGTGAAAAAAGGGCCCCCCATCTACCATGTACGATTTTATAAAACTTTTTATCCCCTTATGGGGGAAGGGGGGGCCTTTTGGGGCCCTTTAAAACCCTCCAGGGCCCATTGCGATTGCTACCTCTGCACCCCCAATAGCTAAGGGCCCCCTGAAATGTAGGGAAAAAAATTATAAAAAAAAAAAAATTAAAACGACCTTACCCAAATAAGGGTCTCCTTCAAAATCCGCCTTTTTAAATTTGAAAAGGTTTTCCATGGGGGGATGCAGGATGATAGATGTCTGAGTTGGCGATAGTTGCCTCCTTAGTAAATAAAATGCAAAACTACAAATTCTTAGACTGTCTAACCTTAAATGAGCTACGAGTCGATTCGGCGTCTCCAATCCTTCACTGCGCATGCCAAATTTCCCCTTTTCGCCACTCTGCATGTTGAAAGCGTGGGAGCCAAACTATGGCTACCATTCCCCTGATGACGTACGTGCAGTGAGTGTCTCGGCTGAAACATCGCAAGAGTAACATTGTATTTCTACTCATTCCCTTATATATCTCAATAACAGCTCCTAATAACAAATCGGGAGCACAAAATGATAATCTCCCTTTTGTTATAAGCCAGATCTAATAATGGGGAGGTGTATAATTACCAATAGATACAAATCCACAATCTGTATACTTTAATGCATCGTTATACATTATCAATGAGACACTCAAAAGCTATGAAGTCCGCACTGTCAGATAAGACCAATGTAAATAAGTGATGTAATCAAGAAAGCTAAAGTGCAAAAAACACTTGGGCCCAAATGGCCATGGGCCCAAAGATCAAACCCGTTCCAAAAAAAATTTAAAGGGAGCCCCATGAGAAACCAAAAGGATATTCCAAAGTCAAATAAAACATCCAAAATCGAATACATTGAAACCCCCTTTCGGGTTTTTGAAAAAGGCCCTTCAATCTTTTACGTCTATTCACCCTCCTTCAAAGCCCTTGTTGCCCTGAAACCCCTTTCCTTGATGTCATATTAACTTTTTCTATGCAAAGAAACAATAACCTGGGGGGCCCCTCCCTAAATTTCTCCCAAAATTTTGTTTGGACAAGGGAGTACACATCTTGTCAAACCCTCCAAAAAGTTCGAAATGCGAACCTTAACTTGTCTTTTACCCTTCCCCTACAAACTGTTTTCCCCCCTTTTGCTTTTACCTAGATATCCCAAACCCCCCGGGAAACGGAAATTTTGATGAAATCATGAATCGTGTATACTTTGCCAGTCACATTACTCCTAAACTCTTTTACCTGACATATATATGTTTACAAAATATACATCTTCCGCATTTAAACATACCTAGAGGTCTTTTTTTCCCTCCCCCATTTTCCCTTTCCCGGTTTGGGGGAAGGTACGTAATGGCAAACAATAAATCTGCCCCCTCAAAGATCTTCCTCGTTTATAGATCACATGGGGTCCCTTAGGTAAAGATTCAGATAAATCTTTATCTACACGTAAGATTCCCCAGTGCTTACATAAAATTCGCATTACATCATTGTTCCGATCGTCATAGTTGCCTATTATTCTAAAATGTATTTTCTCATCCTTAGTTTCTTTCAAATTTAGCAGGGTATTTCTATCATTAAAACATTCTTAAAAGCTGGTTTAAGAGACGAAAAGGGGTATCCTCTCAAGAAATCTATCTCATAAATCATTTGCTTGCGGGTTTGTAGTAGTTTTCTCCCCGGGAAAACAGTTTTTTTGCAATCCTCAAATATTGTCCCTTAGGTAAAATTTTTTCAAAAAATGGGGGATGTTTGGAATACCCCCCTAAGAAGACAAATTCCCTAGCTGTCCCCTTTACGGTGAGTCGGGGTTTTGCAAAAACCCATGTCTCCCCTGAATATTTTCAACCCTGGGAATTAAACCCTCTGACATATGAATCTCGTATGTGAACCTTAGACTGATATTTATCACATTTAATGCTTCAATAAATTTTTTGAATGACGCCTCCGTGCCCTGCCACAGCACGAAGACGTCATCAATATACCTGCCCCAATATATATAATGCCCCAACATAATAATATATGTTATTAGTATATATTTCCATTTCCTCTCCGAACACCAGGATCCTTTCCCACCAGCCCAGGAATAAAATGGCATATGTGGGAACACAAGTGCTCCCCATAACCAAAAACCCCTGAGCTGGGGTAGCCCCGGGGCCCTGAAGGGGGAAAATAGTTATCCCATCAAAGAAAACCCCCCAAATAGTTTGAGAACCATCCCCTTTTTTTTTTAAAAAAAAACTTTTTTCCCCCCATTTTAAGAAAATATTCAGGAGCATGTAGGCCCCAGTGGTGTGGAATGCTACTATAAAGCGCCTCCTGACATCTTTGTCTATACTGTTTCCCCAAAAATTTTTTTTAGATCATTTGGGGCCTAAACGTAAAAGAAAAGGGTAACCAAAAATTCCCGGGAGAAATTAAAGTAATGAAATTTTTTTTCCAATATTTTGTGTCGGGAGTAAAATTCCTAAATTACAAGGGGGCCCCTTTTTAAAAGGGGGTCAACCCCTTAGGTATTTTGGGTTTAAAAGAAAAAAAATTTGGGCAATCTGTGGTTTGTTGGGTAGAAGAAACCGAGCCTCTTCTTTCGAGAGGACATCCTCATCTGCTCCATTAATAATTATAGTCTCCAGTAACTCTAGAAAACTTTCAATTGGGACCCCTGATTAAGATCATATTCCATTCCTGTCCCCCAAACAAGCGTTTCACACAAGTATTTTTGGGTGTGATCCATGATGACAATATTCCCCCTTTATCGGAGTGCTTTATCACTGTATTCAAATCAGACCCCAAGGAAAATCAGTGCTCTCATATCTTGTTGGGTCAAATGGGACTTATACCCACAGGCTGATCTCCGTTTTTTTAATAACTCCAGAGCCCTTGTGACCATCTTTAAAAACAGGTCCACTAACGGGGTCTATTAGGGTGGGGGGGGAACCTTGTATTTTTGAATCTCAGGTCAGTTTGTGGACCCACTCCACACTCACGTTCTCCCTCTTCTGAAAGGTCAGATAAAATTCTTACCCCTGGTAGATCTTCAGTTGAAATTCCTAGCTCTTTCACAACCTGTTTAAACATTATTTTTAAAAAATTTTGAACCATTTAATTTTTTCAAACAAAAAATTTAAAATCCTTAACCCAAAAACAAAATCTTTACTTTTAAAGCTTTGGAACAAATGATAATCCCTTTGTGAGAATACTCAGTAGTTCTTCTGTAAGAGATCTTTGGGACAACTTCATTATCTGGTTCTGCCTTTGCCTTTCTTTGTCCTTTTGAATTGTCTTATCATACTCTATCAATATACATGGAGGATCTGTTGATCTAAAAAAGGGATTGAAGAAGAGGATGAGGAGGAGGAAGAGGTACCATTTGAAGTGGAGGCCACTGGAGGCTGGGGCTCCCTGAAACCATTTGAATTTGATGTTCCATACTGTGTTCCCCAGCTTCTCTCTCTCTCCTTGAATCCCCGTTCCCCAAATTCCTTTAATCAAAAACTTCCTAATCTCCCCAAAATTTTCCACCTCCAAAATTTTTGATTGCTAGAAAAACTTTTCCACGGTCAAAAAGCTCAGGATCTGATGCAGAAATATCTGTTTTTTAAAGCCCTTTTCCCCCCCTTTTAAATTCCCCGGGATCCCGATAAAACTGTTTGTGCTTAGGGTTCCTTTACAATTTTGGGGGTTTTAAAAATTGATATTTTTTAAATTTGGGGGTAGTTATTTTTTAAATAGTCTTATATGAATAAGAATTCATGTCATTTTTTTTCCCCGGCCCCCCCGCTTTCCGAAAAACAGACCTGACGGGTGCGAGCAAACACCAGGGGCGATCACTTCATTTTAACGCCGCTGCGTTTTTTGTCATTCCCCGGCAGTGAAAAACCACTGCCATTTTTAGAGGGCGTCTCGGGGCCCCTTTTCTGACGGACCCAGAGACGCATCAAAAAAAGGGGGATGTTCACCCGCGGGGGCAAGACACCGTGTGAACAAAACTCAAATTTTAGAGATGGGCAATTTCCAAAAAAAATTCGTTCGGTTTACTTTGGGCCCAATTTTTTTTCCCACAAAATTCGTTTCGGGCCCCAATTACTTCGGGACAAACACTTAAAAAACAGCTATTTCCAGCTCCCAGACCCCGCAGGGGGCTGTAGAACGTTGTGCCTTGCTTAAATATGCAGAGGGACTTGGGTTTTGGCTTCATACAATGTTTGTTTTTTTTGGGAAGACAAAGCACATGGGCTGCCCGCCCTCTTTTGAAAACCCCTTCACTATAAAATGGCCCTGGGGACTTATGGGGGGCAAAACGCCAAAAAACGGGAAACAGGAACGTAGCCTGATAAAGTCAATGGCAGCAAAAGCTTTGGAAAAAAAAAAAACCAGAGTCAGGGGGCAACATTAATACAAAAGTTTTGGGGGTGACGGGGGCAGCCACAGCAAAATGAGGGCAGCATTTGGGGACAATACATTCGGAAGTGGCAAAACAGTACCAGGCCCCCAAAGTGGCACAATGACACAGTGTGGGGGTCCCCGGGGGCAGCAGCAAAAGGTCAGGCGTGGCAAAAAAAAACAAATTCCGGGGGCTGGCAAAAAAGGAGTAGGCCAAAAGTGGTACAATGACACCGTGTGGGAGGGGACGGCAGGAGCAACAGCAGCAACATAAGGTCAGAACCCGTGGGAAAAATGACACAGTGTGGGGGCACGGCAGCAGCCACCATCAGCAAGGGATGAGGTCAGACAGGGCACAATGACAAATTCTTTGGGGGTGGAAAAAAGGGGTAGGCCACAATGTGGAGGGGACGGCAGCAGCCACGGGGAGCAGCAAGAGGTAACAGTGGGACAAAAGACACATGTGGAGGGGACGACAAAGGATTTCCCGCACAGCATGAGGGCAGAGAGTGGCACAATGACATTCTGCAGGTTTGGGAAAATAGGTTTTAGGCCCCAAAAAGCGGGGCACAATGACTGAGAGCGGAGGGCACGGCGGCAGCAGCAAAGAAGGTCAGGCATTGGGACAAAAGACAGAGAGTGGGGGGTGATGACAGGAGCAACAGCAAAGAGGTCAGAGAGTGGCACAAGACATTCCCGGAGGTGGGAAAACAGTACCAGGGCCCCAGAGTGGGACAAAAGACAAAAAGAGGGGGATTCACGGCAACAGCAGCACAGCATGACAAAATAGAGGCAAAATGACAGAGTGTTGAGGGGGGGTGGCAATAAACCCTCCCCTGGTAAAAACGGTGGTACAGTGGAGAAACAAACAGCAGATGTGTGGGATCAGGCGGGGGGCGCAAACAGAAAAGTGGCTGAGGGAGGTAGTTTTAACCCCAAAGACGCCAAAGGGATTGGTGGGGTGGAAAACCTGGCCGATCCACGCCCCGATTTTACTTTTACAAAGGTCATCTTCAACCTTTTCCCGTGGACAAAGCGGGGTTTTCCCTTGGGGGAACGATGGGCCCCCCGGGCCCCACTGAACCCCCCGCTCATGCCACACTACTGCCGGGCGGACAGCTTCTCCACTGCAAACTCGGCCCAAATTTTCGGCAAAACATCCAGTTTTTGGGTGCCCAGTATCCAGCGGATCGTTCTAACTGGGGGGCAGATGCTGTTTCCCAAATAGGCCACAACCGTTTGGGTTTGGGGAAAGCTTCAAGTCCTGCCCGCCCGCTGCTGCTGGTGTACTGGGCCCTCCTAACTAGGCGGGGGAAGGAAGCTGCCATTAGGAAATCCAGTTTAGGTTTCGCTGATGGAGCCCGGTACTGCCCTAACCCCCCCCCCTTTCCCCCCCAGCCGCGGCAGTATACGTGACGCTGAGGAACCCCCCGGTCAGAAACCTTAGGGGGAGGGGCGATGCCGCACAAAAGGCCCCGGCCAACTGATTACGGAGGATTTTCCCCATAGTAAAATTTTAGTTTGTCTTCCCCCCTCAATAGCTGGGAAAAAAGGGGGTCCAAAAATTTTGGGCCCGGGAGCGAGGGCCAATAGGGGGGAGAGGCCCCCAAAACCCTCCCTCTGCCCCATGCTGACAAAATTCCCGGGTGTTTACTAGCCAGAGGCAAATAAACATGCGCGGGGCATCTGCACAAGTTACTCCCAGGGGGTCCCTGGCCTCCAAAAACCACGGGATACTGCCAAAGGTTCTTGGGGGTCTTTTGCCTCGTTTTCCTCATCTCCATCCAAACCCCCCCCAGCTGCCCCCGGGTCCTCCTCTCTTGTCAAACCCGGGGAAAAAATCCACTCATTTCACCAACAATGCTTCCCGCTCCAATTTTCCTCCCCCCCCTCCTCCCCCATTTTTAAATCCCCACCGACTCATGTGGCCACAGAAAGTAGTCGCCACATCTCCATTTCCCCCGCCCAAAAACAGATTTTTCAGCATCTGTTCCCCGGACATGAAACATGGGAAAGACCTTTTTTCATCCCCTAGTTTCCCGGCAAAAGGGCAAATAAACCTTGGCCTCCTCGAATTTGGGCCCCAACAAACGGGGAGTGTCACGCATGAGGTGCCAACCCGAATAAAATCAAAATTTTTCACAGGGGAAATTCTGTCCGCCTGGATCCCTCAAAAAATCGTTAAAAAGGCCTTTCTCTGTTCAAAACGTCGGCCAACATTGGGAGGCTTTGGAAATTTCCCGGGGGGAAACATCGCATATCGAGCGGTTTGGGGGGGGCCGTTCTGCCGCGCCAAACCCAGAGGGTTTTCCCCGGCTTTGTAAAGAATTTGGGTAAAGTGCATGGGACAGTTTCCTGGGCCCTTTTCCCGAATGTTCTGAAAATCGGTGGAAAAACTTCAGGAACCTTTTTACAACAGATTGAACACGTGCCCATGCAGGGGGCATGGACCCTCCCCCCCCGGTGCCGCGGACACCATGTTTTCCCCCCATTGTCCGCACCATTTTTCCGATTTGCAGGTTTGGGGCGGAAAAAAAGCCAAACCCTCGATTTTTTTGCTGCAAAGACCGGGGGGCAATTCCTCCCCTGTGTACTTTTGTTCGCCGAGGCAAGCTAGGTTTTTAAAAATCGGACACCGGGTGTGCCCCACACATTGTATGAAGCAGTACTTGTGGAGGTTTTAGATGGTGGGGGTGGTGGGGGAGGAGGAGGGGGACAATTGGGGCAGAGCAGCAGTTTGACAACGTGGAGGAGAAAGCGGCGTTTTCCTGTTTCCAAAATTTTTGGTGTCCTTTTGGGGAGGAAACACATTTACCCAGTGGGCCGTAAAGGACATGTACTGGCCCTTTTACCGTAGTTACAGCTCCAGACGCCGCGCTGCCCTGTACCTTGGAACCAAAACCCATAAGCCCCAAAAGGGCTGACCCCCTTTCTGTTTTTACAAATTTATGAAAGGGCTTTACTGCCTTTTTTGGGAAAAAAAATTAAAGGCTTGGGAAATCTCCATCCGGCTCGGGGACAAGCCATTTTTTCTCTGAATTTGGGGCAAGGGCCACCATTTGGAAAGGGAGGGATTGCAGTAAACCCAAAACTTGGACAGACACGGGCATCTGGCCCCCCCCCACCCCCTTAGGATGGTTGGACCATACTGTTTTTTCTCTTTACAATCGGGCCCCTCCCGAACGACTGCTGGCGCCAAGAGTAGCGAGGGGCAGGGGCATCTGGACTGGAGAGGGTGTCAAAGAAAAAACACTGCCTTTCTGCAGAGGGGGTGGAGCCTTGAAATGGCTGAAATGGCATGCCCGGGCCCCAGGGCCCCTGCTGCTGCTTTGGGGACCGCAGGAGGACCAAACCCCTTTTTGAAAACCCCCGTTTCTCCCCCGGCCCCCCGGGTGGTGCGCTGCATGGGGTTTTAAAGCGGGCCCTTTGGGCCCAAAAATTTCTCCCTGGCCACGCTTCACTTTTTGCCCACAGATTTTTAAAATAAACCCATATTCGGGTCCTCCGGTGTCTTTTGCAAAGAAAATGGCCCCCACCCCCGAGTAGCAATTTTCCGCCAACGCTTTCCGGGGACTATGAAATCTGCCGCCGCTGCCCCTCTGACCCCTGTCCCCCTAATTTTTTTTTGGCCTGCAAAAACGGGTTTTTTAAAACCCCGGGGCCCCTTGGCTCCCACCTCCACACTGCTGCTACCCTGCTACTCACGGCACCCCAACCCACTTTCTGGGTGCGCCGCTGCCGACGCGCAAGCGACGCCCTTCCTTTTCCTGACGATGATGAAGCCCTTGCTTCACCCGGCCCCCCAAGTGGGTCGGCTACATCATCATCTATTTGTTTTTTCATCGTCACTACTGTCCCAATTTACCGGTCTTGGTAACCGAGGCGACCTCTCAACCCCCCATGACCCCCCCCATGCCACCTCCACATCAAAACTTTGCCGCCTACGCAAGAAGGGTGGGGATAATTGGGCCCCCTTTCTTTGCTGCCAATTTGCTGCGACTGCCCTCCTCAAATTTTCATCCCCCGCTATATAGTGGCGCTGAGCCCAGACCACAAAGTAGATCCCCGGCCCGAGGGAACTGGGTGGGACCCGAGGCGGGCTTTAGGCAGGTAGGGGCCGCTGACCCCCCCGCCCCCGGGCCAGGGCCCCTAATGTTGTGTCTGAGGTTCCCACCCCACTCCCTTTGGGTGGGGTTGTCAATTTCATCTGGGGGGAAGAGGGTGACCATCAAACCCAAACAAAACCCTTGGGTTCTAAAAACACAGGGCCGGGCCCCTAGAAGACAGCGGCAGTTGTGGCCCCACCGATGACCCCCGCTGGACGTCCCCGTTTCTGTTTCGCACCCCGGGCCCGTTTCGAAATGTTTGTGCCACTTGCCACTCGCATTGCAGAGGGCCCGCCACCTCCGTCTGGGCATACCCGTTTTTTTCTAAAATGTAAAAGACACTGTTTTGATGAAGCTATCTTTTATTTTAAATATAAAAACCCTGTTTTTGACTCCAAATAAACCCAGTAACAAGCTTGGGTAACCCTTGGGGTATAAATTGGGGCCCCCACAAAATGGCCAGGGAAAAATTTTCTTGTATGTGTCGTTTTCAACACTGTGTGTTTTTTCTAAATGTAAAAGCACAAACAGGCTTTTAAATTTAACCCTTTCCTTTTTGAAATTTTGCTACAAAAAAAATGTATAAATTTCGGGGTTGAAAAAAGACGGTTTTTTTTTGTCACCCCAAGGGAGCAAAAAAACGTTAATTAACCCCCGGGTTTAAATTGCGCAAAAGAATTTAGGGCCCCCAAAAATTTAGGGGTATTACAAAGGCGTATTTTTTAACGCAACACAACAAAAAATTTAAAAATTTTAAATTTAAACCTTTTTCTTGTGAATTAGGCAAACCCAAAAAAAAAAAATTTTGGCCCTTGAAAAAAACGGGTTTTTTTGTCACACACCACAAAACAACGCTTTTAATTAAACCCCCGGATGTAAAAATTTCGCAATAGAATTTAGCCCCCCCACAAAATAGTAGCTTTTTTAAACGTGTTACAATGGCGTAATTTTTTGCGCCACACAACAAGAGATAAAAAAAGAATTAACCTTGCTTGTGAATTTGGCTACCAAAAAAAAAAAATATATATTTGGGGTTGAAAAAAAACGGGTTTTTTTTTGTCAGCACACCACAAAACAACGTTTTTTTAAAAAAACCCCCGGGTTTTAAATTGCGCAAAAGAAATTTAGCCACCAAAAAAACTATAGCTTTTACGTGTTACAATGGGGTATTTTTTACGCCAAAACAACAAAATTTAAAATTTTAATTAAAACCCTTTTCTTGTCATTAGGGGAACCCCAAAAAAAAAAAATAATTTGGCGTTGAAAAAGACGTTTTTTTTTTTCACACACCACAAAACAAAGCTTAATTAACCCCCGGATTAAATTGCGCAATAGAAATTTAGCCACCACAAACTAGTACTTTTTAAACGTTTTACAATGGCGTATTTTCTACGGGAAAACAAAGAGATAAAATTGTAATTAACCTTTTCTTGTGAATTAGGGTACTAAAAAAAATATATATATTTGGCGTTGAAAAAACGGGTTTTTTTTTTTGTCCCCACACCACCAAAACAACGCTTTAAATTTAAACCCCCCGGGGTTTAAATTTTCGGGAATAAAAATTTAGCCCCCACAAACAATAGCTTTTGGGACCGTGTTAAATTTTGTAATTTTTCTACGCCACAAAAACAAGAATAAAAATTAAAAATTAACCTTTTTTCAGGGAATTAGGGTACCAAAAAAAAAAAAAATATTTTGCGGTGAAAAAGACGGTTTATTTTTTTTCACCCCACCCCCAAAACAAGCTTAATTAACCCCCGGATGAAAATTGCGAAATAGAATTTGAGCAGCCAAAAATAAGTGGTATTTGTATTGTAAAAACGCTTTTTTTCTTTAATGAAAAAACAAACGGGCTTAGTCCCACTGGGAAAATAATTTTTAAGGCAGCTCAGGGGACGCACACGGGATTTCGATCCAATACCCCAAAAATCAGAAATAGAACATTCAGAAAAACAGTCTCTGAGACAACTGAACCCCCCAAAAAAAATCGCTGTTAAAATCAGTTCTAAAAAGCGCTATCACCCGCAGCAGCCCCTTTCCCTGCAGTACGTGAGAGGAGTTTTGAGCCCCCACGGCGCGCTGGGTCTTTATAGTGCGGGGGTTCACAAAAACCCCCCCGGTTCTCTGAGGGGCTTCATCTCTGCCCATGTATGCAGGTATGCCTTTCTTCCTCCCAAGGCTTTCCCCCCTGTAGCGCCATGGCTCGCAGCCATTTTATCAATCAAAAGCCACTTCGTTCACCCGAAGTCCCCCCAAAGTTACTTCGTTCCCCAAAAAAACCCAATTTTTCCTAAAATTTTAAAAACAAATTTCCCACTTCGTTAAATCGTTTCGCCCATCTCAACTCTAATTTTTAAAAAAGGGTTATATTTTAGACGAGGGATTTGTTTATTTTTGCAGTGAATATAAGGGCACTAATTTGTTACAACTTTTTCTGGTTTTGTATTTAGTGCATGTTTTCAAGATTTCTTTTTTCTTTTTGATGTTCCTTTAGATGTATCATAAATGAAGGTCATCTTATTATCAGAAGTGTTGAAAAGCTGGACCGGATTCTTCAGTGCAGCTTTGCCTGTGCTAGTTTATTTCTCTTTATTCTCTATTATAATGGTGATAGAACGTAATAAAGTTTACGTAGTTTTGGAGTAAACCATTAGACTCCCCTTTTTGTGGAACAGAGATCTGTACAGTATTTGATCTGGACACTATATAATCGTGTGCTATTGATGCTAGGAGTCCTTTTTAGGATTGACGAGGCATGTAACGGCTTTAGCAAAATAATTGTGTTGAGAAAAGTATTTTGCTAGTTAGCCTCTTTGTGATATTAGTGTCAGTCTGTACAGATGATACCCAAGGGGAAATGAACCCCTTTTTTGATATTGGACTTAACAGGAAATTTCTCTCTCCAAAACCCCTGCATGAAGTTAAATAAAAAAAATGGATCACTATTCCCCCCGGGAAAAAACGCTTGAAAACCGGAAAGGGTTCAGGGGGAAACACCAGGTAACGGAGAATGCTTGATACCGGTAGGTTTAGCATCACCAGGCAACGGAGAATGCTTGATACCGGTAGGTTCAGCAGCAACAGGGGAATGGAAATGGGTTGAAACCGGTAGGTTTTAGCAGCAACGGCAATGGAGAATGCTTTGGGAAAAAGGTAGGGGTTTAGCAGGGAACAGGCAACGGAGAATTTCTTGAAAAACCCCCCTAAGGGTTTAGCTGCAACGGGGGGGAGAATGCTTGAAACCCGCAGGTTCAGCAGGGAAAGGGCAACGGAGAAAAAGGGTTGATACCCGGTTTGTTTAAGGGGCAACGGCAACGGAGAAGCTTGATACCCGGGAGGTTCAAGGGGCAACAGGCAACGGAGAATGCCCCTTTATACCGGTAGGTTTTGCATTCGAAATTTAAAAGATGGGAGGGGGAAAACTTCATGTCGGGAGGTTTCGCGCGACAGGCCCAAAAGAAAAATTTTTTCCTTTTTATGGGGTAGGTTTTTAGCAAACCAAAACGTGATGGAGAGAGCTTTGATGTTTGGGAGGTTCAGCAGCCCCAAAAGGCAACGGGGAAATGCTTGTTTTCCGGGGGTTCACAGCAACGGCAATGGAGAAAAGCTTTATACCGGGAGGTTCAGCAGAAACAAGGGAACGGAAAAATGCTTTATACCGGGGGAGGTTCAGCAAACAACAGGCAATGAGAATGCTTTGATACCGGTAGGGTTCCCCGAGCCCAACAGGCAAAAAAGGGGAAAAGCTTGTAACCGGGGGGGTTCGCAGAACAGGGGAACTGAGAATGCTGATCCCCGGGGGGGGTTTAGCAGCAACCTTTCAACGGGGGAAAAATTGGTTTCCCGGGGGGTTTAGCAGCGAAAGGCAACGGAGAAAAGCCCTTTATACCTAAGGGTTACCAGCAACAGGGAACGGAAATGCTTGATACAGGTAGGGGTTCAGCAGGGGAACAGGGGGAATGGAGAAAAGCTTGAAAACCGGGGAAAGGGTTTACAGCGACAGGCAACGGAGGGGAAAGTTGATACAGGGAGGTTTTAAACTGTGACAGGCAATGGAGGGAAACTTGATAAAGGTAGTTTCCCGCAATGAAAGGGAACGGGGAATTTTTGATTTCCGGGAGGGTTTAGCAGGGACAGGGAAGAGAATCCTTGGGCATGGTAGGTTTTAGCAGGACAGGCAACGGGGAAAGCTTGAGGGAAAACCATAGGGTTTTGCAGTGAAAAGGCAATGGGAATGCCTTTTTAGCCGGTAGGTTCAGAAGCAACATAACGGGAAAGCTTTTACACCCGGAAAGGGTTCAGCAGCGACATTTCATCAGTTTACTGGGTTGAAAACCGGAGGGTTTTTTCCCTTTTCCGCCAAAAACCCTAAAAGGGGGAATGCTTTTATACAGGGGAGGTTCCCGCAGCGACAGGCAATTTGGGGAATGCTTTATACAGGGAGGTTCAGCAGGCAGGCAATGGGAGAATGCTTTATAAAAGGTAGGTTTTGCCGCGGGCAGGGAACGGGGAAAAAGCTTGGAATTTTGGTAGGTTCTCAGGCGACAGGGGGAACGGGGAATGCTTGACAACCCGGGGAGGTTTAGCAGCGACAGGGGGAAAGGGGGAATGTTGATAGGGAGGTTCAGCCCGCGACCCGCCAAAAAGAATGCTTGATTTCCCGGTAGGGTTTAGCAGCGACGGGGAAAAGGAGAATGTTGACAACCCGGGAGGTTTAGCAGCGACAGGTAAAAGGAGAATCTTGGGCACCGGTAAAGGGTTTCGTAGCAACAGGCCAAGGGGGGGGAATGCTTTGGTTTCGTTTTTTTCTGCCATGTAACAGGCCGTTGGGGACGTTAGAAATGAGGTTTGTTAAAAATCATAAAATTTTGGGGGAACATGGACAGCAGACTTGGTAAGATGCATGGGTAGTAGGTAAGATTCCGATTAAGCTCCGATCCTTCTTATTTTTAAATATGTATATATCACTGTAAGTGTAAGCAGTGTTTTAAAGATCTTATAAAAGACCCGTTAGTGAGGGTGTGTGGTGTTTAATATAAATCTCCCAAACTGTTTACTGTTTAAGCAGGTGGGGCCACTGTTTCAGGGGAGGATGAACAGAGGGGGAAAAAGGCCACAAAATGTGAGGGAACATTTTATTAAAATTTGTGATGTATTTAACAACGGCCCGCCATTAAAGCTGAGGGTCCCTTTTAAAATGGAGTTTGGGGGCCCTTAAAATTTTGGCAGGGAAAAAAAGGAGAGGTGGGCCCACATGGGACAGGGGGGCCCCTTTCCCTTACCCTTTATAGGAAATTTAAAAACCCGCCGAGCACAGCACCCAGGTAGGTGGGGCCCCTCATTATCAGCATTTTGGAATTTTTCCGTGGATGGGGCTGGAAAAAACCCTGTATCCATGGGGGTTTATGGCTCGGGGAAGTGGTTTCTCTCGTACTCCCCTTGTATTCTTTGGGCCCCCCCTTTTCAATTTTTAAAAACACCCGCATTTTAAACCTTCCAAAATTCAAAACTAGTTTTCCCCCATTTCTATTTCACCGAAAGTGGCCCTTGTATTTTGGGAATTTGGGCCCCCCTACTTCTTTCCTTAAAGGCACCCCCGGGAGTACAAAAACCTTCCAAATTAATCCCTTTTCTTTATTCCAACCCCAGTGTTTCCCCTTCTTTAGAATAACCCCACCCAAAGATGGACATGGACAGGAAAGAGATCACAGAAGAAATATTAGACCTCACCTGGAGATTTCCCCCACCCGGGGACCCGGGGAAAGGGAAATTTTTTTTTATATTTTCTTTTGTCCCTTTAAAAGTGTTATTCAAATAAATCAATAAAAAAAGGGAAAAACCTAATATTAGGAATCCCGATCTTTGTTTGGCTTCAGGAACTTTCCCAAATGATTTAACCCTTTTGCCCGGGGGAAAACCCCGCCCCCAGTATGGTCCGTTGTGGGGTTTATGGAAAACCAATGAGCCTTTTAATGTTATAGGGGGGAAGGGGTTTTGGTGAGTCGCCTGTTATAACAAGGAAGAGAGGGCTTGGATGGGCTAAAGGAATCAGATGGTAGGGATCAGACTGGAGGAGCCAAGGGAATCAGATGGTCGGGTTCATCCTGGAGGAGCCAAGAGAATCAGATGGTCGGGATTAGTCTGGAGGAACCAAGGGAATCAGATGGTCGGGATCAGTCTGGAGGACTGGATTAGGAGGAATGAGAATGATGAGTAGCCAGTTATACCGAGGAGGAGAGGGGACGCCAGGATCGATGTCATTCAGATGGTCAGGTTCATCCTGGGCACTTGGATTTTTTTCCACTATTTTGACAGTTACATAGAAACATAAAATATGTCTGCCGATAGGTGACCACATAATCTGTCTAGTTGACTTTAGATCATTTTATTTTCTAAAATTAGGATAGATATATGCTTATCCCAGGCAGGCTTATGGTTACTTGATTTTCCAACCATAATTAAGGTTTCCAT
The DNA here is from genome assembly GCA_025379985.1 of Phyllomedusa bahiana. NCBI lineage: Eukaryota > Metazoa > Chordata > Amphibia > Anura > Hylidae > Phyllomedusa > Phyllomedusa bahiana. The sequence goes on from JAODAL010011784.1 coordinate 41,707, forward strand.
TATGTCCAGAATGTCTATTGTCCATATTCTCCTCCTCCTTCTCCCACCTCCTAAAATTAAATGTGGAGAAGACTGATAGCATTATCTTTCCATCATCTCACTCTATTCCCCCACTTAGTCTAACTATCAAGGTCAGTAACACTACACTTTCACCTTTCATCGATTTTGAGGTCTTTCAAGGAACCCCCTCTCCCCCCTCCACAAGTTTTTATAACTTCTGATTTAAGGCGGCGCAGATTCAAATCCAGCAATCCATCATAATTGGATAAATAATATTTGAAAAGCACCTCTTCATTATTCTAATGACCCCCCCTTAATACTGATTGTTGTATAGTTGGTCACTTGGTCAGATACCATACCCCTTGCTTATTATACTTTGATAGGTTGTTTGATCATAAGCTTTAGTCATCAATCGCAGCTTCTTATTTGATATCAAATGTTGTTCCTCAGCATAAATGTGATTAATAGCCTTTGACCTGCATTTTTACCTCAGTTCAGTGCATGTGGTTTTCAGCCGTGCAAATAAGCAGCGTCACTAGGAAAACACATTTCAAAATAGACCGCTCCGGTCCGACATGGTTTCTGGGGAAGAAAAATCGAGTGAGAGAAAAGAAGAGAGAGTGCGCTGCAGTTAGGTCAAAGCAGCAGAGTTAACCTGATGAAAACAACAAAACTAGAGGAGAAAGAACAAGATGGAGGATTCAGCCATTTTGTTTTCTATCAGAAATTACAAACATTAAATCATCAAAGAGGAACCATTTTCAATTCTTTATTTCCATAACAATATTCCTCCCTTAAGATTCAATATCAGGAGACACAAGAGTGCTAGTACACGGTTATTTCATGAATGAGGCTGGTCTTCATACAAAGGAGTGCTAGTACATGGCTATTCCATGAGTGAGGCTGGTCTTCATACACAGGAGTGCTAGTACATGGTTATTCCATGAGTGAGGCTGGTCTTCATACACAGGAAATGCTAAATACACGGCTATTCCATGAGCGAGGCTGGTCTTCATACACAGGAGTGCTAGTACTTGGCTATTCCATGAGTGAGGCTGGTCTTCATACACAGGAGTGCTAGTACACGGTTATTTCATGAATTAGGCTGGTCTTCATACACAGGAGTGCTAGTACTTGGCTATTCCATGAGTGAGGCTGGTCTTCATACACAGGAGTACTAGTACACAGCTATTCCACGAGTGAGGCTGGTCTTCATACACAGGAGTGCTAGTACATGGCTATTCCATGAGTGAGGCTGGTCTTCATACACAGGAGTGCTAGATACGGCTTACCTGAGTGATGTTTCATACACGGGGCGCTAGAAATGGTATTCTGGTGAGGCTGGTCTTCATACCCCAAAGGAGTGCTAGTACATGACTATTCCAGGTGAGGCTGGGCTTCATACACAGGAGTGCTAGTACACAGCTATTTCCCTGAGGAGGCTAGTCTTCATACAGAGGAGTGCTAGAACACAGCTATTCCATGAGTGAAGCTGGTCTTCATACAGAGGAGTGCTAGTACATGGCTATTCCATGAGTGAGGCCTTAGCTTCATACCGGTGCAGTACCGGTTATTCCATCAGTGAGGCTGGTCTTCATACACAGGAGTGCTAGTACACGGTGTAAGCTTCCACTCACGTTTAGATGCGGATCTGGGGATCGCAGTCCAATGCAGACAGAGACACAGACAGGTTGATCTGGTTCCAACACGGGTCCTCCCGTGTTTTATTTGCTAAACAGGTATACAGCAAAACGTATGCCAGATACAAACAGAATTGACAAAACAAAACAAAACGCCCTCCCCTCCCCTACTGAGCGCTGACTAGTTCCCTCACTACACCTTGTTCAGCAAACGGTCTAGGCGAGGTCCTGGATACTTCCAGGGAGACACACCTCTCAGGCCAAACTCCCTGACCTGTATGACAGACAGCCCTGGTCAGCTGACTAGCTGACTTATTACGGCTAGCCCAAAACCTGGTAAAGGGGGAACAAGGGAGTAGACACCCACCCAACGCTTTGCCTACTCCCAATAGAAGCCGTCCGGGTTTTGGCTGAAGCAACCATACTACTTAGTTAACGTATGTTAACCCCCTATTGAGGTCAACACAACACAAACTAAATGGCTTCTATTTCACCAAGGCCAGGTAACCTTGGTGACATGTTACCTACTCTTTTCCTGGTGTAAGCCAGAAATCTCGCTGGGATGTACACCCCATTAAGGACCTTCTCAGCTGCCACCTTACAACGGCTATTTCATGAGTGAGGCTGGTCTTCATAGACAGGAGTGCTATAACAGGGCTATTCCATTAATGAGGCTGGTCTTCATACACAGGAGTGCTAGAACACGGTTATTCCATTAATGAGGCTGGTCTTCATACACAGGAGTGCTAGAACACGGTTATTCCATTAATGAGGCTGGTCTTCATACACAGGAGTGCTAGTACATAGCTATTCCATGATTGAGGCTGGTCTTCATACACAGGAGTGCTAGAACATGGCTATTCCATGATTGAGGCTGGTCTTCATACACAGGAGTGCTAGAACACGGTTATTCCATTAATGAGGCTGGTCTTCATACACAGGAGTGCTAGTACACGACTATTCCATGAGTGAGGCTGGTCTTCATACACAGGAGTGCTAGAACACGGCTATTCCATGAGTGAGGCTGGTCTTCATACACAGGAGTGCTAGAACATGTTTATTCCATGAGTGAGGCTGGTCTTCATACACAGGAGTGCTAGTACATGGCTATTCCATGAGTGAGGCTGGTCTTCATACACAGCAGTGCTAGTACAAGGCTATTCCATGAGTGAGGCGGGTCTTCATACACAGGAGTGCTAGTACATGGCTGGTCTTCATACACAGGAGTGCTAGTACATGGCTATTCCATGAGTGAGGCTGGTCTTCATACACAGGAGTGCTAGTACATGGCTATTCCATGAGTGAGGCTGGTCTTCATACCAACCAAATGCAAGTCATAAAGCTGATTCCATGAGAGTTTCCGTCTCCCTTACAATGTTCTAAATACATTTCATGCTATTCCATAGTAGGTGTCTCTCATACCAGCAAGTGCCATAGACATCTATTCCATCAGAAGGCCCTGGCTCATACACAGCATGTGCTAAACATGTATGTTATATCCAATAGGAGGCTGGTTTTTCATACAAGGGTGCTAGTACAGGCATTCCATAAATTTGAGGCTGATTTCAACACGCATGCTAGTACACGGAACCCCCATGAGTGAGGCGGGTCTTCATACACGGATGCTAGTACTGGCGGTCTTCTACACGGGAGTGTAGTACAGGCTATTCCAGAGTGAGGGCTGGTCTTCATACCCAAATGCAAGTCATAAAGTAAAATTTTGCAGATCCCCTCTCCTTAAATGTCTCTAAATAGAGGTTTCTGCTATTTCCATAGCATTGTAATTCTCCTCTGACTCTGGGTGATCTAAGTGGCTGTCATCTTCCCCTAAAAGGTTCAATTGGGCTCACCTGTACCAGCATCGCATTAGTGGCTACCACATGCTAACTGTATTTGTAATAACGCCACATAGAAGGGGAAGACGACAAGCTCCCCGATCATAATAGGTAATATGAACACCCCAATGGCTATGAATACAATGGAAGTTATTGAACCTCATTTTCCAAACCTGCTTTACCTCCACTGGGGAAAGGGTCTTTTATCCCTGCATTAGAGGCCAACTCATTGGTGTGTGAAGTCCTCAGGACTACATTAATGCTTCCCTCAGGTGCTGTATTATTTGGTATATATGTTCAGTGTCTCTCATTCTCGCAGCCCCTCCTCCTCATGTCTGCTCACTGTCCCCAAGGGGTCTGTCCTGGGCCCACTACTCTTCTCTATCTACATTCTTGGTCTTGGTCAGCTAATAGCCTCACGCAGCTTCCAGTACCAGATGTATGCTGACGATACCCAACTCTACATCCCCGGCCCAGATGTCACCTGTCTGCTCTCTCGGATCCTAGACTGTCTATCGTCCATATCCTCCTTCTTCACCTCCTGTCTCCTAAAACTAAATGTGGAGAAAATTGAATTTATTATCTTCCAACCATCCCACTCTATCCCTTCACCTGATCTCTCTATCACAGTCAACACATAGAACACGATTTAGATCTCATTTTTTTAGATGTCCGTCAGTGTTCTGGATTGTTCAAGTAATTGACATCTCCATTGCATTGGTCTCTTGATGTATGTTCGTCTGCTTCTGTTGTGTTTTCATCCTGCTGTTATTGTCCTACTTCCTTTGCTGTAATTGATGCACCTTTGCCTGCACTAAGTCCTATAGATCTTTCCAGATACATTTAAAAGCCTTCTATATCCTTTTCATTTTCCTACAAAAGGGCACAGGGTCTTCTACTAGATTTGGGATTTGACTCCTCATTGCTGTTGGCTGCCAGGGCTTGTATTTCACTGGAAATTTAGCGGGTAGGAATGGGTGACTCCCAATAAGAGGTGGTATTCCAGGTCTTACTTGCGTTAGCCAAGGGGATCATTTCTGAACTTCTGTTCAGGGAGCTTTGACTTAGTGTGAGGAAAAGGTGTAGATTTGGGATAGTGCCCAGGTGCCAGTATTGAGTCGGAAGGATAGTAAGCCATCTCAAACATATTTCTACCTACTCCAACCCGACTGTTAAATGCTTCTTCTATTGTCTGATTACATTTCTGCATCTCCCTGAGGACCTGTTCATATTGCATTTTAGTTTCCCCTTCCTTGGTTTCTGTACCTGTTGCCTCAGTATTTGTGTTATCTACTACTGATCTAGTGTCTAGAATCTGGGACTCCTTACCCCAAAACATCAGACTCTCTTCCACCCTCATTAGTTTCATTAGCAACCTGAACACCCATCTTTTCAGGATATCCCACAATTTCCAATAACCGTGCTGCCATTACCCCACCCCATAAACATGTCTGCCCCTCATCTTCTGCCTTTTCCTCCTTCCTTGTAGATTATAGGCCTTCACTGGCAAGGTCTTTTCTCCCTTTGTACCAGTTGTTAGTCGTATAGTGCTGCAATTGTATTAAGTGTAGACCTATGTTATGTATATAAAACCCCTCGAATGTACAGCGCCCTGGAACTAATGGTGCTTTAAAAGAAATATCCTCACCATTGTCCCTGCTTTCCTCAAGGCAATACAGTTCTTTGGGTCTCTCCTTAGAAATTTTAGGATTTAGGCTTCTATTTTACCAATCTCTTTTTGTAGCTGGTCTTCAGAAATGACCCTATATTCCAGATGTGGGGTTTCTAGAGCTCTATACCTCGGGGTCACACTAAGAGACTTCATTACCAAATAGACATAAAAAACAGAAATGGTTTAAGGACAGACGACAGAAGGTTGGAAGTTTTTTGTTGCAGTTACCAACTTCAGATGTGATTGGGTTGAGGTGGTGGTCGTGCAGATTGGAGAATGAAACAGATATATGGGGGGTGTATCTAGTGTTTTCTGGCAGATTATTAGGTCGTGTACACAGGAGGTTTAGCCACAAGCTTAGGAGAACATCTACTTCACAGATAAACTATAGTACAAAATATACTGGGATCTTTATATTTAGTGATAAACAAGACTTATTCACTATAGTTGATAGCAGATCAAGCTTTAAAGCTTGTATATATTTACTGAAAGCTTTAAAAGTCCATAATTAGACTCCATTACATAGAAGACTTGCAGGACTGACGGTTCATAGTAAACTTGGCAGTCCCCGACAGGAACGTAACCTTTAGCATAATTTCAGTAAGTTCCAGTAGAATTCACAGAGGTAGTAGGATTGAGCAGCCCACACACCTGGGCGGTGTTTTGAAGACTGATGTCCCCTTTCTCAAGCAAGCATGGTGGGATCCCTGTGGTCCTTACGGAGCTGCTGGTGCTACAGAAATACTCAATAGTTGAGGTTTTAATTTCACCCTACAGGCGATAGAGTATTCATATTGACTATCCATACTGCCTCTCTTAAGCAGCTCATAAGTAGCACGGCATTGGTGGCACTGATCACCTGCAGACCAGACCTTCATAACTCGGGGATGGCATGCCAGGCCTCATAGCAGTGGTGACCCCCCTTTGTTTTGCCATACTTCCTCTGTTGCAATGTTTTATCAAAGGATTCTGGTTGGGAGATGTCTTCATGTGACTTAATCCTGCTTATCCCTGAACGATGTTCATTCAGAGGAACTTTTATGTTTCTAGCCGTTTGTCCTACATAGAATTTGCCACATGGACTTTCCAACATGTATATGATCTGTTTAAATTTATAGGTATGGAAATCCTGAATATTAATCCTGGAACCCTTGGATGAATGTGACATGTGTGGGCCTTTGGTTATTGATGTGCCATGTATGGGCCTTTGGTTATTGATGTGACATGTATGGGCCTTTGGTTATTGATGAGCAGTTTGGACAGGCAGGGGTAGGTGCCCATCTGTTGGGCGGCTAATTTCATCTGTCTCGTCGTGCATTAATTTTTTTGATCAGACGACATTGTTTGATTTCCTATAGTATGGCCTTTATGATAAATTAATTGTGGGTCTTCCTGGAATAACCCTCCCTATTTAACCTCCCAGTGTCTCTTAATAAAATGTTTAATCAGTTGGCCGCGGCAATCATATGTACTGACAAAAGCCTTTCAATCTTGGCCTCTTTAATCGGGTTGAGCACCTCAGTGCTGCCTTTTACCATCCTCTCTAATTCCATCCCAGGGTTTCAGGAGTGATACCAGGGGTTTCCATACCTTTGATTCCAAATAGGTCATATACTGTTCAAATGTCCGTGTGGCAAAGCCTATGTGGGACAAGCAGCTCGAAAAGTCAAAGTTCGTGTGAATAAACATCATGTTCAGAGAGCCACGTGAAGACCTTTCCCAACCAGAATCCTATGATAGTTACATAGTACGGTTGAAACAAGACACGTGTCCATCAAGTTCAACCAAGGGTGGGGAAAATGTGGGAGAAGGGAGGGAGACAAGGAGTTCAAGCCCAGCCTCCCCACAGGTGACTGCCCTGAAACTCGCAAGGCAAGAACCAATCTGATCCAGGGAAGACCCCATCTCTGACCCCAGAGCCGCCACCACCCAGGATCCAGAATTTTACATAGCTACATATATATTAATATTCTTTAGTTCCAGGTAGGTATCTAAGCCTTTCTTGAAACTCTCAACAGTTCCTGCTGTGACCAGCTCCTCAGACGGCTACTCCACAGATTTACAGTTCTCACGGTGAAGAACGCTTTACTCCTCTGGAGATTGAATCCTTTTTTTCTCCAGCCAAAGGGAATGTCCTCTTGTCTTTTGAGGGGCCTTTACCTGAAATATTTTTTAATAAAACGTTGCAGCAGAGCATATGACTTAGTCACTAAAAAAATCTAGCAAACCAAGCGCTGAAATAAAATTAGTAACAAAACTGACACTAGGAATGAGTGTCGAAATAATGTCGGGTTTATTAGTTAAAAAAAAAGTAAAAAACAACGATAGTTTACAACGCGTTTCACACCAGGTTAGTGAGATCACAACAGTTGAAAGAGATCTATACATTTTAAGCTTAAAAACTGAGGCCCCTTAGAATCAATACCCGATAGAAGTGAAACATTTAAGATACAACTACAGGATAGTAACTGAGAACAACCTATCAATGGCAGAGCAAACCTGGATGAGATGGGTATAAAACAACACCAAGAAAATGTACATGAGAAGTCACGTGAGGAACACCGAGGTTAGAGAAGGTTACGGATATAGAGGAGCAGTGATGGGTTCTAGATGGAACTTACGCTAAGATCTTAAGTTCAAACAGAAGCAGCAATTATAGTGAAATGTTTTACATCTATCATGGACTGGTTCTCGGGGCTTCGGGTTTAAAGGGTTTTGCCAGGAAGTGCCTTCTCTGCTAAGGAGCAAAAGCAAACAAGCCACGCTGAGCTGAGAGAGAGAGACACACAGCCAGAGCACAGAGCCTGCATAAGGGATTGTGTGCAATGTTCACTAGTTGTAGTGTGATTATCTGAGTAGATCCCTGCTTTATCTAATGACAGGGAACATGAAGGAACTTTGAAGAGGCTGTGGAGAAAGGTGTTGTCTTTTGTATACAGAATCCACTAGTTGTAGTGTGATTATTTGAGTGGATTCTGTATACAAAAGACAACACCTTTCTCCACAGCCTCTTCAAAGTTCCTTCATGTTCCCTGTCATTAGATAAAGCAGGGATCTACTCAGATAATCACACTACAACTAGTGGATTCTGTATACAAAACACAACATATTTCTCCCCAGCCCCTTGAAAGCTTCTTCAGCTCCCTTTCATCAGATAAGAAGTGTGCTCTGCGCAAGCCCAGCCAGCAGCTCCTGTCACTCTGCCTGGTCGTATCTAATGCAAGCTTTTAAGTAACTAAGGGCAGGTAAGGCAGCCTGTAGCTCTCTCAGGCTGCAATTTTTGTAATCACATATATTTAGAAAAGTGATTAAATACCCATTTTGGAGGATCCCACGTCAACATTACATCATGGCAAAACCCCTTTAAGCCGAGGCTGAAACGCGCTTGTTTTCCAAACATATATATCTCTTACAACTGATGTGATCTCGCTTACCTGATGGAGCGGGCCGGGCGTGCTCTGCGAAACGCGTTGTGAACTATTGTGTTTTTATTGTTTTGCAATAATAAACCTGACACAGTTTTTGGATGCTCCTTCTTGTTGTCAGTCTCCAAGGGGTTGTCTCACTACATTGATTTGTCATGTTTCATTTTGAATTCGGTGGCGGGTTTACTAGCGTCTACTAGGCTACAGTAGAAGCTAGGTCTGTAGCTATAGCAGCCAGCACTGGCAGCCTAAAAGGAGAGAACAAACAGGTCTGTAGCTATAGCAACCAGCACTGGCAGCCTATCAGGAGAGAACAAACAGGTCTGTAGCTATAGCAACCAGTGCTGGAAGACCATGCAAGAGGGGATATCTAGGAATAGGTAGGACACTGTTAATGGACACATATTGGAAAGGGACTTGTTTTTGCAAGATCTTTAACATAAAAAGCAGCGACCCCTGTAGTGAGACAACCCCTTTAATGCTAATTTTATTTGAGCGGTTTGGATCTTGCCTTTAGTTCTCGGATCCCAAGATGATATTTATTGTCCATCTAAGTCCTATAACTTCTACATGGACCCTTTTTTCCGTGTCTACTGAAGGACGTGGCTGTCTTTGGAGCTTACAGAACTTCTATAACGGTGTTGATGTGTTTTCTATGTGTTGCACCTTTCATGTACAACCGTTCCAGGTGAGCGGCACCATAACGTTTGTTCACCTTCCTACATTTCCAGACATATTCACACACCGTGTGCTTTCCTGTTGTCCTTCTACAGCACAACTGTTATTGCAACAGAAAGTATGGAGAAACAGGGACTCGCCACTTCCATGAAGCCATCTCTGAGTGACAATGCTGTTTTGGAGGAGATCAGCGCCACTAACGACGCGCTGATTACGAAGCACTTGTTACAAATTCAATTTGATTGCCCTATGGCTAATGGGGTTACATGAAAAGTTCACCTATCGAGTATTTCTGTAACGACAGCAGCTCCCTCTGCTTTAATTCTGTATATATGTCGCTTTTATACCGATTTGTAATGTCTTAATATTGTTACAATGTGCTCAATACTTACCTGTATAAGGACTACAGGTCGTCAGGCTTGGAAACGTTGTATAGGTGTGTGGCCAGCTGTGTTGGACTGCTCACTCCTACTACTTCTATGGGTCATAACTATACTGTGAAACGTTGCGATTGCCAAGTTTCCCATGTCCGGTCAGTACCGCAAGGTTTCTATCTAATGGAGTCTTATTGTTATGGACTTTTAACGGCTTCAGTAAATATCTGCAAGTTTTAAAGTTAACTATTGGCCTGCTATCAACTATAGTATGTCCATATGGAGTGTTAAGGAGATCCTACTTGTAGAACAATATTTACTTGCCACATAGTATTTGAGAAACAAGACTTGCCGACCATAAGCATTTCCCCTACAAGGTCTTCAGCTTTACACTTCTCTGCCAGAGGAAGTTATCAGGGGAAGTCACAGCTCAGAAGTCCACACGTGTCCTGGACGTCTCTCAGTGCAGGAATAATATTAGTTCTAGTCACTAGATTTCTGGAGATCGGTCACTGATCCAGGGATTTCTCTCCATACACAGGATTACACAGTAGTGAAGAAGACGTCAGGTGACTGTGTGGCCCCCAGCAGCTGTCCCTGTGTGTCAGGAGGATGGAGCCGGGGCCCCATCATAGAGCCTCCCCCGCACTCACTGGTACATGAGAGGGACAATAAGCAGAAGATCCTAGAACTCACCAACAAGATGGCGGAGCTGCTGACTGGAGAGGTGATGCTGCTGCTGGGAATGCTGGGACATTATACAGTAACACCACTGGAGGGGTCTGGGTGATGACCGTATCATATTGTGTGTCAGGTTCCTATAAGGTGTCAGGAGGTCGCTATCTATTTCTCCATGGAGGAGTTGGAGTATTTAGGAGGACACAAGGATCTGTACAAGGACGTCATGATGGAGGATCTGGAGAATCACCGGCCTCTTATGTCACAAGGTAAGGAAATAGAGCTGGGTTATCTTGCCTATTACTTTGGATGCAGGACGGCACTGGCGGCCATGTTGGAGATATAAAGGGAACGTGTCATCAGAAATAACCTATTGTTTATATATGTGTTTTTAGTTTCTCCTATCACGATCTATATTCTAATAAATCCTTACCTTCTGCAGGTCTCACTGTGGTCACTAAGCCTAATAATAGGCTGACACTTCCTCTTCTGTAGAGAAGAGCCTCCTCATTATCATCACAGATGGATTACAATGGAAGGTGACTCCAGTGTGTAGATAACACAGCTAATCACCATTCACAAAAGGAGATAGTCACCGCTCCCCCTCCCCACACAATGACTTATTCCCAGGTCACAGAGCCTCAAACACTCCCCCATAGAAGTCAGTGAGTCAGCTCCTGTTCACAGGCTCCTATGTCCATGTAGCTGCCATAAAGAATATCTCTAAATGCTGTTAAAAGCAGCTCAGACAAAATGGCCGCCCACATTATCATATGCAGAAAACAGATTGAAAAAAATCTCCAATCTGGAAAAAAACATCTGAGAAGAGAAGAATATGCATCCTTATCTGGTTTTAATCAGTAATAATCTCTTGGTGACACATTCAGCTTGAAGGGATTTCCCCCTGATTAATATTGATTCCTCTGTTAGATTATGAAGAATGTAACAATGTTTAATCTGGAAATAAGTCGCTCCCGTGTCCAGATATTGAGGCTACAGGATATTGACCCTTTGCTGTTTTCCTCATTCCACCTCACATTTCCATTGGGGGGGGGTCACCCAATCCCCGACACAATCGGGCGCCCGCTGGGTCTTCAATGCACTTATGAACCTTTGGTAACAATTTAGAGTTGGGATTTTAGGATATTTGACACAATCCACCAATCACCCTTCTTGGTATAATGCCCTCACAATGTGCAGTCTCCAAAATATCAACTAATTCCCCTGAGGATGACGGCAGTGGGTTGTGCTGAAATCTCTGTGTGTCCTTATCTTTCTGACTGAGGGAAATTTTCTTTTCCATATAGAGCTAGTGGCCAGATCGCAATGGTCTCTGAGTAGAAGAGTAAGTAATGAAACCCATATAAACCCAGTAAGGGATGCAGTGTGCGGCCATGTCCCTGTGATCCCTTATATCCCCTTATGTATTCCTCACCTACCTGCTTTCATCTGCTCTGTCCCTATTCCTGCCTCCTGGCATACAGAGCTGAGCACAGAGGGGATGGGGTTTTGTAGCGGTCCATAGATGCGTCCTTCTCTGTCACCCATCTAATTCAAAATGGCTCCTTATCCCAGCCCAGCTCTGTATATATACCAGGACAGGGCCTGATGTCAGGTGATGCAGGTGTCCTGCCCAAATCTAAGATGGAGGATGCACTTCCTTTTGCCGGTCGGACTCATAGGCTGCTGATTTGGGATATTCAAAAAACTAGCATCTATCATATGCCCACTATAGGTTGGCATCATTTTATACATTTGTTTTTTACCACATTAGGGGGCTTAGAAATTTAGTAGTCATTTTTCACATTTTGAAGAAAATTAGCAAAATAGATTTTTTTAGGGACCAGTCCAGTTCTGATGTGGACCGGTCCCTAAAAAGCACGGCGATACCACATATGTGTACTTTATTTAATTTTCATCTTTTTTGGGAAAAAGGCGGTGTACGTGTTCTTATTTTACTTTTCGTGTTAGTGTTTTACTTTTTTCACTTTTTATTTACTTGTTCACATTTTTTTCACTTTTCCCCATATGGAATTTGTATCCGTGCTCTTCAGATCACTGATTCAATAGAAATCAGTACACAACATTGCTTCTGTATACTGGTTGCTATGGTGACTGTCAATCACCATGCCCACAATGCATTGCAGGAATGGTGATGTCACCAGACGATCGATCATGACGTATGGGTACATCAAATGTTGGTAAGGGATCAAAGGGAAACTTATTGTTTAACTCATGTTTTCATGTTAAACACATTTTGTAAGAATTTTTGTTTCCTTCTTTAATTTTCCATATCACTTTCAATATTTTATTTTGAAATTCTTAGGTCCTTCAGTTTTCACTTTGGCCACTAGGCCCAATAATAGTCTGACACTTCCTGTTCTGTACAGAGAGATTTTCTGTCCTCTGCTCATTATCAGTACAAGCAGGATTACAGCGAAAGGAGACATCAATGTGTATAGAAAACACAGGTTCCACCCGTCACAATGGGAGATGGTCACAGCTCCCCCTCCCTGCACAGTAACTTCTTCCCAGGTCTCGGAGCCTCAAACACTCTCTCATAGAAATCAATGGGCTTGATCCTGCTCACAGAATCCTATGGACATGAACCTGCTGTAAAGCATCTCTCTAAATGCTGTGTAAAGCAGTGAAGCCAAGAATGCTGTTCCCACAATCCCATACAGACAACTGGATGGAGAAATCTACAATCAGAAAATAAAAGAACATGGATCCAGGGCTGCTGGACGGACGCGTCTGCTAAGAGCTCCATCAGGGCCTGCGATTCAAAGAGATCTCACCGCGGTCAAAATGAGCCGTAAGAGGGTGAAAAAGCCACCTAAAGGTGCCCCTAACACTGTTGCACCTGAGCTGATGATCAACAATTACTTTTCTCCGCTGGCGGACCTGTGTTCGGCTCCATCCTCGGCGGCCGCATCTCCAGAGCGGGCGCCATCTTGCAGAGTGGGACGCAGCTCTCCGACTACAAACTCAGCACATGTGCAGGAGGCATAGGCCAAGGACTGGACAAGGTGGACAGTCTGCTCCCTGCAGTGAAGGGAGGCCCTCTCAGAAGTTGCACGGAGGTGAGAGGGAAAACCCGACACCAGGGGAGAAGGGAGTGACTGTATGTGGCAATCCCAGGGAGCGCTCCTCACTCACTCCCCCTGAGACAGTGCACCAGTCAGATCTCTGCTGCCACTGAGTAATGACCTCAGCCACATGTCTGCTCCTGGCTCTGCAAAAAGTTTGCTATGGCTCGGGGAGCAAAGGGGAAGGACAGCCATATCGCAGCTCACAAAGGAGGGCTGCATTAATCCCCGGGGCTTACCACCCACCCTGCAGCCATCTCTCTTACTGGACCTCCACTCCCACCATCCTCCCACCAAGACATTTGTTAGCCCCAGGAGAGCCTATGAGGAGTCAGTTCCTGATCCTTTTGAAGATCTGATGGAGGATTCACAAGTAAAATCCCCGCTGGGGATGAATGTGTTTACCCCTGAGAATCCCTTCTCTGAGACAAGCTTGCAGGATCCTAATGCACCTGGACTGCATCCAGAGACACGTTCCTCATGTCTAATTGACAGGCAGAACCAGCCTTCTCACAGAGATCATGATAGCAATTCTTCTATGATATCACAAAATAAAGCTCTACTAGTGCTTCAGGGACACCCGGAGCTACAGGTGCTCCTAAGTTTACTACCTACTAAAAGTGATCTGTCCGCCATGGCACTTGAAATCAAAAACTCTTGGCAACAGGACATATGTGCAGTTAAGACTGACATACCCACCATCCAGGACAAGATCCTAAATCTAGAATCTTCACAATCTTCTGTCCAGCGCTCAATCTCTGAGCTCCAAAGTGCCCTAAAGAGCCAACAAAGCCTTCACCAAAGCCTAATGGATCAGTTCGAAGATCTGGAAAACCGCAATCGAAGGAATAACATCCGAATACGTGGCCTCCCAGAAGCGGTCAAGACACAAGACTTAACTCTATCCTTAATAAGAATCTTTAATCAGATTCTGGGCAAAACCTTGGACAGCCATATCGAGATAGATCGAGCGCATAGGGCATTATGACTGATGAGTTAATTGCCTACCCCGGGAAGTTCTGAAGGAACAATGCTTATCGAGATCCCAGAGGCTTGTCTCTCGCCTAGAAAGAACAGAGAGTGCTGTAAAGAGAAGTCTATTATATGATGTCCAGTGAGAGTGTCTGGTCCCTTACCTCGCAACCCTCCTCATGCTTAGATATCAGAGCAAGGACAAAACCTCTCTACCGCCGTTTCATAATTAGAGTGCATCAGGGGTATAGTAGCCATTATACTCACCCTCTTTATTTTGACCGCAATATATAGCTTTAGGTCATATTTAGGTTTATCTCTTTGACATATTTGTAGCCTTATGCAATACTTGCTTAATTTAGGCCCTATGGCTAGGCCGGAAAGGAGCTTGGGACACGACTTCTGATAGAGCTACTAGTATGCCTGTCTTGAGCAAGTTACAATTTGATCCCCCCCACATAGGTAGTAGCACAGGTATTTTGTGCTTGTTTTCTGCAGTCTATAATACTGCACAGTGTAGTTTTCTTTTCTTGCCAATAATTTGGTTATTAGGCTTTGTTATGCTGTTGGTTTGCAATGCTTGTTGTATTTTTTTGTGTGCCAGGACGCGGCTCTGGGAGGGACCCTAACTATGCCACCAGCGATAGTTGCAATAAGTATTCCACACTATGACAACTCTCTGCATTACATCCCTTAACGTTAAGGGGTTTAACCCCTTAAGGACCCGGCGCTTTTTTGTTGTTGACACATTCGTTTTTCCCTCCTCGCCTTTCCAGAGCCATAACTTTTTTATTTTTCCACCTACATAGACACAAAACCCCTTTATCAAATGCTGATTCACGTGAACTGATGCACACCAAACACAAAATCACCTTGGTGATGTACAGAAAGACTGCGTGATTCAAACAGCTCTGTGCTGGCTCATATTATAGCTGGAGTAATAAACTAGGTATAATGTTAGCCAGAGCTTTGAGAGATTAGAGCCTCTCGTTTTGTCCATTCAGTAAAGACCAGATCAGGTAAAATAACATCCCTTATGCCGGATATTCTCAATAACTTTCACTCATATTACCAAGAGCTATCCAACCTTCCGTCCAACTAATCGACCCCTTCCAAAAAATGTTACCGCACAAACATTGAGGGCCTATGTAAATAGGTTTTCACTGCCTTGGCTCCATCCAGACAAACTCATGGCATTATAAGCCCCTTTCTCCCCATCTGAACTGCATCAAGCAATTTCATCTTTGCCAGCAGGGAAAACTTGGGCCCTGATGGCTTCACTGCCAAATTCTACAAAATATTCAAGGAGGAGTTATCAAGCCTCTTGCTAGATTCCTTTAATTCAGTTTCGCCCCTCCATCCATTCCCTCCCTCTTTTGTATATATCACAGTAATCCCTAAACCAGGAAAGGACCCACTCCTCTGTCAGAGTTATAGACCCATATCCCTGCTAAACACTGACACTAAGTTGTATGCAAAGCTTCTAGCTGTCCGACTCAACACAGTGTTGGAAGAGTTAATACACATAGACCAGGTCGGCTTTGTGCCCACAAGAGAAGCTCGTGACAACACGTTAAGAACGTTCTCCCTTATTCATCAGGTGCGGCAATCTCATATCCCTCTCATGCTCTTGTCCTTAGATGCGGAGTAGGCATTTGACAGGGTGGATTGGAATTTTTGGCCAAATATTGGGGTTGGGCAGATCTTACTGCAAAAAATCTTTGCCTTATATCAATGTCCATTTGCTCGAATTAGAATTAATGGCACTTTGTCTAGACCTTTTCAAATTCATAATGGAACACAACAGGGCTGCCCACTTTCACCCATCCTTTACCTGATTGCCATGGAGTATCTAATGCAATCCATCAGGGCAGATTAGGAGGTCAGGGGAATCCTCATTGGAAATGAACAACACGAATGCGCCAGATTTGCGGGCGACCTCCTTTTATACCTCACACACCCCGAAACTTCATTACCGGCATCAATGGATCTTTTAGGCAAATTTAGTCTTTTTAGTAAATTCAAAGTCAACTTCTCTAAAAGTGTCACATTAATGTGGAACCCAGTATAGTAAACTCCCTGAAAGATGGAGTTCCCTTTAAACGGGCGAATGACTCATTTACATATCTTGGGATTCAAACCCCAATTCAACGAGAGCAGATTTTTGCCCTAAACTTTGAAACTCAAATACCAAAATAGATCTATTCAAATAGGACAAAAAAGTTTTCTCCTGGACAGGGAGGATTAATATTCTAAAAATGAATACCCTACCCAGACTTTTATACTTATTTCAGTGCATGCCTATTAAGTTACCAGCACCTTTTTCCGAGACATTGATAAATCCTAGGAAATTTGTCTGGGCTAACAGGAAGTCAAGAATCTCTCCAAACATCCCCATTAGAAGAAAAGAGGAGGGCGATCTGGCCCTTCCAGACCTGAAATCCAGACCTGAAATACTATGATGTAGCGACAGCTGGTGCCAGACTTTGGGGTCACACACAAGCCTTGGGGCGCAGCTGCCACTGATCGGGGGTGAGTGTAATCCAGTCAGTGTGGAGTCAGTGATACACAGCGCCCCCCGCTGAGTCTTCTGCGCATTGTCAGCAGTCAGTGAGGTCGATACATTTACTGTGCAGCGTCTTATTGTTAATAAAGCTTGAAATGGTGAATTATCCCAATCAATGTGATGAGTTGCCCTCCCCCAGTATCAGCCATGTGTCAGGTCCTCACTGTCTGGGGAAATGGCTTCATATTGCTCTTCTCACCTGATGCATCAAGTCCTTCATCAGTTATAACATAAAGGGGTTTTCTCAACCTGGACATTTCTGATGTATCCACAGCGTCTCCCATAAATGTCTGATAGATGAGGGTCACACCTCTGGAGAACAGACCCGACCCTCATGCAGATGGGGCCACTGCATCCAGGTGGGGAGTGAACAGAGATGAGCCACGCATGTACAGGGGTCTCTCCATTCACTTCTATAGGCGTTACAGACACAGCCGAGCGCGGCCCCCAGAAGTGGGGCCCTCATCTATCAGACATTTTGGAATATCCTGTGGATGTGTTGGGAACACCCTCTATCCATGTGGTGACGGTTCTGAGAAGCTGCTTCTCCTCTGCCCCCAGAGGTTCTGTATGTCACACATGATGTGGCCCCTGTAGGATTTGGGGCCCCTCCTTTCCCCATAATGGCGCCTGCAGTACTAGAACCTTCCAGTTCATCCAGTTTTCTCCTATTCTCATACACAGCGTCACTTCTCCTGAATGACCCACCAAGGATGGACATGAACAGGAATGAGATCAGCAGAAGAATATTAGACCTCACCTTGGAGATCATCCACCTGGTGACCGGAGAGGTAAACTTCTCTAGATTTCTAACATCTTTATTATCTAACAAGTCAATGATAGAAGAGAAAATCCATAATTGGAGGAATCCAGCGTCCTGTGTAAGAGCTTCAGGAGCTTCCAAGTGATGAACTGAACAGCGGAAAACCTCAGCCCCCAGTATGGTCAGTTATATATCATGGGAACCAATGCAGCCTCTCCTTGGTATAACGGGTGACTCACCGTTCTCATTGCTCCTATAACATTACTATGGTTATAGGAACAATGAGAACGGTGAGTCACCCATTATACCAAGGATGAGAGGACCCAGAGGAGCCAAGGGAATGAGATGGTCGGGTTCAGCCCGGAGCAGCCAAGGGAGTCAGATGGTTGGGTTCAGTCCGGAGGAGTGAAGGGAATTAGATGGTCGGGTTCAGTCTGGAGGAGCCAAGGGAATCAGATGGTCGGGTTCAGTCTGGAGGAGCCAAGGGAATCAGTTGGTCGGGTTCAGTCTAGAGGAGCCAAGGGAATCAGTTGGTCGGGTTCAGTCTAGAGGAGCCAAGGGAATCAGATGGTCGGGTTCAGCACGGAGCAGCCAAGGAAATCAGATGGTTGGGGTCAGTCTGGAGGAACCAAGGGAATCAGATGGCTGGGTTCAGCCCAGAGGAGCCAAGGGAATCAGATGGTCGGGTTCAGCCCAGAGGAGCCAAGGAATCAATGGTTGGGTTCAGCCGGAGGAGCCAATGGATTCAGATGGTCGGGCTTAGCTGAGAGCCAAGGAATCAGATGGTCGTGTTCAGCCCAGTGGAGCCAAGGGAATCAAATGGTTGGGTTCAGCCCGGAGGAGCCAATGGATTCAGATGGTCGGGCTTAGCCTGGAGGAGCCAAGGGATTCAGATGGTCGGGTTCAGCACGGAGCAGCCAAGGAAATCAGATGGTTGGGGTCAGTCTAGAGGAACCAAGGGAATCAGATGGCTGGGTTCAGCCCAGAGGAGCCAAGGGAATCAGATGGTCGGGTTCAGCCCAGAGGAGCCAAGGGAATCAAATGGTTGGGTTCAGCCCGGAGGAGCCAATGGATTCAGATGGTCGGGCTTAGCCTGGAGGAGCCAAGGGATTCAGATGGTCAGGTTCAACCCTGGAGGAGCCAATGGATTCAGATGGTCGGGCTTAGCCTGGAGGAGCCAAGGGAATCAGAGGGTCAGGTTCAACCCTGGAGGAGCCAATGGATTCTGATGGTCGGGGTTAGCCTGGAGGAGCCTAGGGAATCGGATGGTTGGGTTCAGCCTGGAGGAGCCAAGGGAATCAAATTGTTGGGTTCAGCCTGGAGGAGCCAAGGGAATCAGATGGTTGGGGTCAGCCCAGAGTAGCCAAGGGAATCAAATGGTCGGGTTCAGCCCAGAGGAGCCAAGGGAATCAGATGGTCGGGTTTTTCCCATGGACTTTTTTTCCACTATTTTGACAGTTACTTAGAAACATTAAAGAAATATAGTAGAAATGAGGAAAGAATCCTCGAGGTCCAGTATAGCCAAAGATTGTGATGCCATCATAGGATCTAAACACTGATGTTCCAAATGTATAATTATTGAAAAGAAGAAGAGACAGCGCGTTTCACGTCTATTAAGTAAGACTTCCTCAGGTTTCTGAAGTCACCATGGATGGACGGGATTTATACAGAGAACCAGCAAGTGTGATTGATGGGAAACCATTACAAATAACCTTTAACCGTTATAAGCTGCTGAGATTGGAGCGGCAATAGTGATATTGTGTTACGGACACAGTATGAACAGATTTTGTACTTATACATTAGTTACTTGTTACAGATATCTATTGCTTTATAAACTATGCAGTAATATATATTGGCCACAAAGGGTCCTCACTGGCTCTGGAAAAACCTTTGTTAGTAAACGATATACAGACAGTCCATGACTTCTGTTGCTCCAAGATAGATGTCGGCCATATAGCGGGAAAAATAAGTATTTGATACACTGGAGATTTTGCAAGTTTTCCTACCTACAAAGAATGGAGAGGTCTGCAATATTTATCATAAGTAAATTTCAACAGTGAGAGACAGAATCTAAAACAAATCCAGAAAATCAAATTGTAAGATTTTTTTAAATAACTCATTTGCATTTTATTACATGAAATAAGTATTTGATCACCGACCATCCAACAGGAATTCTGTCTCTCACAGAACTGTTAGCTTTTCTTTAAGAAGCCTCCGACACTGCACTCATTACCTGTATTAATTGCACCTGTTTAAGCTTGTTACCTGTATAAAAGACACCTGTGCACACAATCAATCACACTCCAACCTCTCCACCATGGCAGAGACCAAAGAGCTGTTTAAGGACAACAGGGACAAAATTGTAGACCTGCACAAGGCTGGGATGAGTTACAGGACATAAGGCAAGCAGCTTGGTGAGAAAGCAACAACTGTTGGTGCAATTATTAGAAAATGGAAGAAGCACAAGATGACTGACAATCTTCCTCATCTGGGGCTCCAGGCAAGATCTCACCTCATGGGGTAAGGGTGATTTTGAGAAGGGTCAGGAAACAACCCAGAACTACAAGGGTGGACCTGGTCAATGACCTGAATAGAGCTAGGGCCACAGTCTCAATGACTACTCTTAGTAACACATTACATCGTCATGTGGTGGACACATGTTCAGGCCCATTTGAAGTTTTTCACTGACCATCTGGAGAAAGTCATGTGGTCAAATGAGACCAAAATAGAACTTTTTGGTATCAACTCCACTCACTGTGTTTGGAGGAAGAAGAGGTATGAGAACAACTTCAAGACACTGTCCCAACTGTGAAGCATGAGGGTGGGAACATTATACTTTAGGAGGGGAAAAGGCCAATAGCACCGCATTGACGGTAAGATAGATGGGGCCAGGCACTGACTCGCTATATGCCATACAGGCCACATTCCAGGAGGGCAGCTGTCAATGTGTGCTGCCTGACCCGTTTTTATGTTATTTCTTTAGGCTGCTATACTGGTGGCTGCGGACATCTAGGTCCCATAAGAGAGACTATTAAGGTGACACGGACGTTCACATTCCTATTTTTGTACTATTCAGCATTGGGGCTGCACTTGCAGCGGCCGCTCCACACTCAAGCTCCTGAGCTGGGCAGCCGTCTGTGTCCATTCCTCCCTGAGCTGCCTCCTGACCGCACCAATTGGTCTGAGACCTTGTGACTCCGTCTCAAGTAAAGCTCCCACGGGCTGTGGCCACATCGGGTGCTCGGTGAGTTTACCAGCCCCACTGCCCAGGTTCACTAGGTTAATAGGGGCTGAACTTCAGCAAAGCTGGTAATGATCAGTGTGCAGGCCACAGGCTTCCATAATGTTCACATAAATCAGTACTGGCCTGGATGTGTTGCTTTAGCCTCCACTGTTACATCAGTAATATGTGGAAGCTGCTATAACTTCTGTAGGGGATGATAATGATCCCTTACAGAGGATCTATCAGTCCCTACAGAGGATCTATCAGTCCCTACAGAGGGTCTATCAGCCCTTACAGAGGATCTATCAGCCCCTACAGAGGATCTATCAGCCCTTACAGAGGATCTATCGGCCCCTCCAGAGGATCTATCGGCCCCTACAGAGGATCTATCAGCCCCTACAGAGGATCTATCGGCCCCTCCAGAGGATCTATCGGTCCCTACAGAGGATCTATCGGCCCCTCCAGAGGATCTATCGGCCCCTCCAGAGGGTCTATCAGTCCCTACAGAGGATCTATCAGCCCCTTCAGAGGATCTATCAGCCCCTACAGAGGATCTATCAGCCCCTTCAGAGGATCTATCAGCCCCTTCAGAGGATCTATCAGCCCCTTCAGAGGATCTATCAGTCCCTTCAGAGGATCTATCAGCCCCTACAGAGGGTCTATCAGTCCCTCCAGAGGATCTATCAGCCCCTCCAGAGGATCTATCCGCCCCTCCAGAGGATCTATCAGCCCCTCCAGAGGATCTATCAGCCTCTACAGAGGATCTATCAGTCCCTACAGGGCTCATGTTACTGGGGGAATAGTAGAGGTTAAAATGACACATCTAGAATAGTAATGATCTGCATGGATAGGATAGAATAAAGGGGGCGCTCCTATATCAGACACTTATGGCATATCCACAGACTGTGCCATGAATGTATCACATTCATGGGGGACATAATAAATATGTTTAAATACATCAAAGGTCAATATAGAGATCTCTCTCAAGATCTATTTATACCCAGGACAAGGGAACGACCTCTATGCCAAGAGGAAAGAAAGTTTCTACATAGATATAGAAAGGGATTCTTTACTGTTAGAGCAGTGAAACTGTGGAACTCTCTGCCAGAGGAACTTGTCATGGTGAATTCACTAACAGAGTTCAAGAAGGGCTTGGATGTATTTCTGGAGCATGATAATATAACAGGTTATAGTGACCGGGATTCTGGAGAAGGGTCTGGATACATTTCTAGATGTAATAATAGAACAAGTTATAGTGACCGGGATTCTGGAGAAGGGTCTGGATACATTTCTAGATGTAATAATAAGTTATAGTGACCAGGATTCTGGAGAAGGGTCTGGATACATTTCTAGATGTAATAATAGAACAAGTTATAGTGACCAGGATTCTGGAGAAGGGTCTGGATACATTTCTAGATGTAAAAATAAAGTTATAGCGACGGGATTCTGGAGAAGGATCTGGATCATTTCTAGATGTAATAATATAACAAGTTACAATGACCAGGATTCGTGAGAAAGGTCTGGATACATTTCTAGATGTATAACAAGTTATAGTGACAGGATTCTGGAGAAGGGTCTGGATACATTTCTAGATGTAATAATATAACAAGTTATAGTGACCAGGATTCTGGAGAAGGGTCTGGAGACATTTCTAGATGTAATAATATAACAAGTTATAGTGACCAGGATTCTGGAGAAGGGTCTGGATACATTTCTAGATGTAATAATATAACAAGTTATAGTGACTAGGATTCAGGAGAGGGGTCGTTGATCCAGGGATTTTTCTGATTGCCAGATTGGAGTCGGGAAGGAATTTTTCCCTAAAATGAGGACAATTAGGTGCTACCTCATTGGGGGTTTTTTGCCTTCCTCTGGATCAACACTTTAGCACAACAGGCTGAACTGGATGGACGTCTTGTCTTTTTTGGCCTTACAAACTATGTAACTCTGTGTGGGACCAGGATGAGGGGTTTGCTTCCGGTGCCATCATGTGAGGCTCCACCATCTCTGCTGAGATAAGTCCTGGTGCTGCTGCTTATAACAGTTGTGGAGGCCTGCAGTGAATGGGAGTCCTGACACATGATACTCTGGATCTGACCTGACCCTGCAGGCTCTGACATCAGAGACACCTCGCTGTCACCACTGGAGCTTTGCACTTGGGGTCAGAACCTGTGAGAAGCAGCTGAAGGGACTATTACAGACCCTTGCTAGCTGTATGTAGATTATGCACTGATGAGGCTACAGTGACCCAAATGATGTAACTAGGAAGCCGGCGCATACCGCCCCCAGCGCTCCGACCAGCACACCGGCCAGCACAGACCACCCATGACGCTCCGACCAGCACATACCGCGCACGGCGCATCTGGCCAGCACATACCGCCCACGGCGCTCCCTCCAGCACATACCGCCCACGGCGCTCCCTCCAGCACATACCGCCCACGGCGCTCCGTCCGGCACATACCGCCCACCGCGCTCCGACCAACACATACCGCCCCCAGCGCTCCGACCAACACATACAGCCCACAGCGCTCCGACCAGCACATACCGCCCCCAGCGCTCCGACCGGCACATACCGGCCCCTGCTCTCCTACCTTCACAGACCGCCCCCAGCGCTCCGGCCGGCACATACCGCCCACAGCGCTCCAGCCGGCATATACCCCCCACGGCGCTCCCTCCAGCACATACCGCCCACGGCGCTCCCTCCAGCACATACCGCCCACGGCGCTCCTCCAGCACATACCGCCCACGGCGCTCCCGACCAACACATACCGCCCCCAGCGCTCCGACCGGCACATACCGCCCACAGCGCTCCCACCCGCACATCCCGCCCACAGCGCTCCGACCGAAACATACCGCCCCAGCTCTCCGACCACCACATACCGCCCACAGCGCTCCGTCCGGCACATACCGCCCACAGCGCTCCAGCCGGCATATACCCCCCACGGCGCTCCCTCCAGCACATACCGCCCACAGCGCTCCCTCCAGCACATACCGCCCACAGCGCTCCAGCCGGCATATACCCCCCACGGCGCTCCCTCCAGCACATACCGCCCACCGCGCTCCCTCCAGCACATACCGCCCACAGCGCTCCCTCCAAACATTACCGCCCACAGCGCTCCGGCCCGCACATACCGCCCACAGCGCTCCGGCCCGCACATACCGCCCACAGCGCTCCGACCGCCACATACCGCCCACAGCGCTCCGATGGCACATACCGCCCACAGCGCTCCCTCCAACACATACCGCCCCCAGCGCTCCGACCGGCACATACCGCCCCCAGCGCTCCGACCGGCACATACCGCCCCCAGCGCTCCGACCGGCACATACCGCCCCCAGCGCTCCGGCCGGCACATACCGCCCACAGCGCTCCGTCCAGCACATACCGCCCACAGCGCTCCCGCCGGCACATACCGCCCACCGCGCTCCGGCCGGCACATATCGCACACAGCACGCCGACCAGCACATACCACTCACAGCGCTCCGACCAGCACTTATCGCACACAGCGCGCCGTCCGGCACATACCGCCCACGGCGCCCCGACCAGCACATGCCGCCCACAGCCCTCCGATGGCACATACCGCCCACCGCGCTCCGATGGCACATACCGCCCACGGCACTCCGGCTCCCCTGGTGCGTCAGCGCCGGCAAGAAGTGACCTGTATTTTGCCGCAGTATGCGTCGGGGAACACGCAGTGATATCATCGCACTCAATGAGAGCTCTGACTGTATTGTAGGTGCAGGCTGTACTACGGGCACATTGCAGCAAAATTACAAGTATGCCCCGCAAATCCGCTGTGTGAACATACCCTGGGTCTGTCACAGGCTCTGCTCATGTCGGATATGTGCGTCAGAGATGACTTCGGTGGCTGGAGAGATTACTATAGTACAAGTCTTACACATCTCTTCCATGACCTCACATCATGGTGGCTACACTTTCAGTTGTAGAGAGACCTGTATGTTACAGTGTGCGTCCATGGAAAAACTTCTCCTGGTGCATGTGTCTCCATTTGTACATGTTCTAAGCATCTAGACAAATCTAACCAATCAGATTGCAGGGAAAACAATGGCCAGCAAAAGAGAAGCTAGTTTAACATACAGAAAAAAAGCAAAAACCGGATGTCAAATGTCTGTGGAGACCAGTGGCTATATGGGATATGTTTAGTGGTAGAACGTACACATTGGTCAGGATGGTCATAGTGGATCTGGTAGAACGTACACACTGGTCAGGATGGTCAAATGTGATGTGAACCGAGCCGTACAGTCCAACTGCTGGAGGGATAGGACGATAATCTATAAGAAAATACAAAATGTCATCAAGACGTCCACAATATTAATCCTGCAAGAAAAATCCCAATGCCAAAATTGTGGGGTTTTTTGCTCCATCACACAAAAATTGGAATACAAAGTGATGGAAAAGCTGCAAGCAGCCCAAAATGGTACTAACAAAAGCTCACTTCAGCCTTCAAAAAAGGAGCCTTCACACAGGCTACTTCTGCTAGGCTGCAGCTATAGCAACCAGTGCTGGCACCCTATCACGAGAGATCACACAGGTCTGTAGCTATAACAACCAGTGCTGGCAGCCTATCACGAGAGATCTAACAGGTCTGTAGCTATAGCAACCAGTGCTGGCAGCCTATCACGAGAGATCTAACAGGTCTGTACTTATAGCAACCAGTGCTGGCAGCCTATCAGGAGAGATCGAACAGGTCTGTAGCTATAGTGACCTGAGGAGCTGATGCAGCCCATACAAGAGGGGATATCTAGGAATAGGTAGGACACTGTTAATGGACTCAAATTGCAAAGTGACTTGTTTTTGCAAGATCTTTAACATAAAAATCAGCGATCTCTGTAGTGAGACAACCCCTTTAAGGCAATCTCTTGCTCCCTAAAGTTTTTTTGTGGTGCAAGTAATTAATATTAACTATTGAGCTACACCTACAGTAAAAAGACTTCCAGTACATTGAGCTGCCTGCATTCGTACGCACCGCAAGTGTCACTAGAGTTTAACTCATTATACTGGTGCTACAGAAAGTCTCTGCGTAACCCAGACATAGCTGGAAACTGAATCATTCCACCAGTCTATAGGGTGTGGCACTATAGCACAGCCAGCATTGGTTGGATACTGGCCTTTGACAAGAGGATCGCACCAGTCTATAGAGTGTGGCACTATAGCACAGCCAGCATTGGTTGGATACTGGCCTTTGACAAGGGTATCGCACCAGTCAATAGGGTGTGGCACTATAGCACAGCCAGCATTGGTTGGATACTGGTCTTTTACAAGGGGATTGCACCAGTCTATAGGGTGTGGCACTATAGCACAGCCAGAGTTGGTTGGATACTGGCCTTTGAAGAGGGGATGGCACCAGTCTATAGGGTGTGGCACTATAGCACAGCCAGCGTTGGTTGGATACTGGTCTTTGACAAGGGATCGCACCAGTCTATAGGGTGTGGCACTATAGCACAGCCAGCGTTGGTTGGATACTGGTCTTTGACAAGGAAATTACTCCAGTCTATAGGGTGTGGCACTATAGCACAGCCAGCGTTGGTTGGATACTGGCCTTTGATGAGGGGATTGCACCAGTCTATAGGGTGTGGCACTATAGCACAGCCAGCGTTGGTTGGATACTGGCCTTTGATGAGGGGATTGCACCAGTCTATAGGGTGTGGCACTCTAGCACAGCCAGCATTGGTTGTGTCAAGTTGATGATTTAATGGAAAACATTATAATCTGTTCTATTATTACATCCTTATCAAGCTCACCAGATATTGTGTTTAAACTGCTCTTTATTACATCCTTAAAGAAAAAAAAGGTTCCCCCCTAAAACATTAGAATCTGTTCCTAACAAATTCCCCCCTAAAGACTCTGTTTTGATCTGGACTGTTCTAAGACTTTAGATTAGGTTGGGGACAGGGATGACTTTCCCTATAACTTGTAAGCTAACTGATTGATTTAGTCACTACCTGAGGGTGTCGGTCGGCTGTTCTTGAGCTATTCTCAACCCTGACAGCTGCTGACTCTCTAAACACGAAGACCTGTCATGAGAAAGGAGGGATAAGACCTGAAAGATGTTCTAGGGTCTGGAAAACTAAGAATGGTCACCCTTGAAGAAACCTCAGACCTCACTCTCACAATCCCCCCTTGTGGGTGCCTTTATGGTTTGTTGGCTAATTCATAGAACTACAGTATTGTTCTCATTGGGGGGGCACTGGTCACGGAATCCTCTTCCATGCGGGTGAAACCATCCTCCTCCGAATAAGCAAGAAACGGCACTGCTTGATCTACCCCTTCAGACAACAGTTTCCTGATACAAGGAATGACACACATCCCTACTATTATCAGGATTAACAACACTAGTTCCAATACCATTCCTGCTTGGGCTAACCACTTCAGCCATCCACTCATCCAGGAAAAATACTGGTCCCATGGATCCTTAATCCCCGAGGTCCTTTTCATCTCTTGAGAAAGATCATCCAACTTTTTAATGAGTTGTTGTTTGGGAGCATCACTATAGGTACCACAGTTTCCTGGCCTGAATTTACCTAAGTTTCTACCACTTCCCTCAACAGAAAAACAGGTTTGTTGTTCCCAGAATATCTAGTGATTCCCGTGCTTGGCATAGGTCCTTGTGTTATCAAGGGGTACTTTACCTTCCACATCTCACAGGTAGGGTCCTATATGTGGTCCTTGTGGTACTTGCTACCCATGTCTGTCTGGCTTGCCAACGAGTGACAGGAATATATATATACAACTCAAACTTGAAAAATCACCATGAGTTATACTGTCATCAGAACCATATTTTTCTCTCTCTTCTCTCAAACATCGCCTTTAGTGGTTCTTTCTTTTTCTAATTATGGAAATGCATTTTAATTACTGTCTCTTATAGCATGTTTCTTTGTAAAGGAAAAAGGAAAAAAATTAACATAATCTTTTTGTCTTGCAAAATTCTTTTTCAGGGGACTAAAATGGTAGGCAGACAGGTACTGGAGAGTCATCAGTCATCTGGCTCCGGCTCTGGTCTCCCCTCCGGCTTTATAGCGGTGTGTGGTGAGAGGCACTTGGTAGGGACCGTCAAATAGTGGTTCCAGCCCCCCCCCTCATGTCTCCTTTAATGACCATCCAATCTCCTGGCTCCAACTTATGGATATGGTACCATCTATAGAGTGAGTCAGGATCTGGAAGGGAGACAAAAACTCGAACGTTTGGCGCTGTATTAGAGCTGCCACATAATAGGTCAGGTCAAACCATTATGTTGCATTTGGAGTTGTAGTGCAAAAACACTATAATGCTAATAGAGGGACTAAACCCAACTATTGCCTCATGTGGCCCGAGGCCTATCTTACTGGATATATATATAAATCTGCCTCTCTACCTACAGCTACTCTGTGGATGATAAACAGTATGAAAGTTTTTTTTTCTATCCCTAAAAAATCCATGATTTTTTTCATGACTTCTCCAGTGAAATGTGTGAATGTGTGACTTAATGGCTTTTCGTCCATATCTGCACACTACTTCCAACAGCAGCTTCTTGGCAGTAACTTGAGCAATCAGGAATATTTCAGGTCATCTACAGAAAAGATCAATGCAGATAGTGACATGGTCCAACTCTCTCACTCTGAGAGTGTAGCAATGTGGGGTCTTCACTTCTTCCCATGTTGTTTCTTGCGCATAGCAGACACCTTTGAGTGTATGTGGCAGTAACTCCAGGGACACCAAACCTTGTTAGCCAGGCCAGCCATAACAGTCTTTAACTGGTGTGTGACTCCATGTGCTGCTTGTGCCAATACAGGATAAAGAATCTTTGGAAGACACAGTCTCTTTCCAACTGCCCAAAATACTTCTGGTGTTAGTATTTTATTCTTCTCACACCAAATCTTCTGTTCTTGCAACCTTTCAGGATATTAACATGGTGTTTCTTCTTGCAACTCTACAGCAATGACAGTCGGGTTCTTCACCCTGGTTCGGGTACTGCTTTAGCCGGTTTGGTCAGCCATGTGGTTTCTTCTTGTTTTATGGGTGTCTGTGCTGGAATGGCCTTTTACCTTGATAACTCCAACTTGTTTAGGCAGCGGTAACACTTTCATCAATGCTCACACTTGTTTTCCATTTTTAATAGACTGTCCATTTGCTGTAAGAATCTGTGTATATCTTGTATATATTGGTGATAGAATGCACCTTTCCCTTTTAATCCATTCCTGATCCAGTTGTTATCTCTGTTCCAAAGTCAAGGTGTTTATGTCTCAGCTGAGAGAAGAGAATCACATGCACACAGCTCTTGCGTTGTGCATAAATTTCTGTTTAATTCCAGGAAATCAGAAACTTATATAGGCTCGATATGTAATGATATGTCTTAAATCATAATTGGTTAATGTTTTAGTATAGGCTGATACTGGTCAAAACCACAAACAAGTTACATGGACATAAATGGACATTTAACAACAGGCCGGATATTTCCAACAGGTTAAAAGCATAATAGGGTATCGGCTAATGGGTTTTCTTGTTTATCAGGATATTAGACCAACAGGCAATGTAACGGCTTTTCTTTATGTTCATGCGCAATAGCAAAGTCTGGAAAGTCCCTTGAGTCATCCATATGGGGTAATATTTGGAGGTTTAACATCTTGTTTTCAGCAATTCCAAGCAACAATATACCTCAATATCAGCTAGAAGACAAAGTCCTTGGAGGCCATTTCCCTTGTATGAACAATTACAAGCAAAGCAAAATCAGTTGTGAATAATATCTGATAAACTGGATTAAGGTTGATAACAGAATAATTGAGCTGTAATAAAAGTGGACTAAGCATAATGCATGATAAGGATTAACAAGAGGAATGAGAGTCTATTCCTAGAACAGGATTTAATGTTTTCCCACAATCACTAATCTGACATTGGCAGTCTGGTCTTTCAGCCTGGGTGTAGGCCTCTTCCAATACGTTTTTTTATTCGGCATCTTGGCTTCTTTCACAGGTCTCTGATAATGTGACTACTGCATATCCTTTATAAAACTTTTCATTTTCATCCGAGGTATACCATCATCCATCCACACAGAACTTATTATCAGGGTTTTCTAATAGATGATCTATAACCCGCTGCAGTCATGCAGCTGATCTTTTGGGAATGGGAGATACTCAGAAAAAAAAGACTAACCCCACACTATCTCCCCCCTCTTCAACTCCAAATGCAACACACATGGTTCTATCCATCATTGAATGATATTATCTGTAATCAGTAGGGCACATTGTCATGTCAAAAGTGTTAGTGTATGGGTGATGCGGAGGATCTGTGTCAGTTTTGCAGAAATGTCATAAGGGCATAAACAGTCACTGGGTAGTTTAAGACAATATCTGCATTTTTGTTAAGCATGGTCTGTGATGCGGTGATAGCCCTTACAAGATGGAGCCTCCTTTGTAACTGTATCTAGTCGGGCGGAGCAATAAGCAACTGGGCATTGTTGACTTGCAGTGGATTGAGTCAATACAGATGAGGCTTGTCCTGCAGTGTCTGTGCAGTCTGAAAGGTTTCTGTGTAGTCCGGCTAGGGCAGGAGATAAGAAAATGATTAGTTTCAGTGCATGACACAAGTAAGAAGACTCTTCTGTAAATGTAAAGAAAGTGTTTCTGTTAAGGGTGTGAAAACCGGACATATAATCCACATAGGAAATAATGTCTCTGAAAAGAAGTGTCTTATCAACTTGTGTGCGGTGTACGAGCAAAAGCTTCAGTGCCTGTCAGCAGCTAGGCTAACCCCGTTAATAGATGCTTTGAATTGAGGCCAAAAGATAGCACTGTGTTCTGTGTGTGTGTTTTTTCTTCTCTGCTGCAGTCATGAACACTGTAAACTTTCTCAGCTGCAGACACGTTGTAAACAAATTTTCTTTCCTTTTCTCTGCACCAGGGAACACTTCTGTAAACAAACTTCCATAAGCAAAACTTTCTAGATATCACTTAAGGAATTTTTCTGCTGTTCTCGGATGGATTTGAGTGCAGGAAATGTTATTAGGTGTATCAAGGGTTCCGGGTTCTTTAGATTGGTTGGGGTAATCCTATATGTCCACCGTTAGTAGGAAACAGGGAACATGGGTGCAGCAATATGGCTGCCTGTAACAGGAAGTGAGGAAGCATTAGGTGTAGCTGTACCAAGATGACCACTAGAAGTGGAAAGGGCAGGGCTTGGTGATGCATTTCCGGATGTAGAGGGTGTGAGGGCTACACTAAGATGGCCACCGTAAGTGATTTGCGGTTCTGGCATTGGAGCTGAAGGGGAAATACAGGGAGGGGTGGAAATACAAGGTGGGATTGAGGTTGAACATCCCCTCCCACAAGTTATGCAATTTTCAGCACTGAGGGGGTTCTGCTGACCACAATTGGGACACTGCCAACATTGAGGATCGCGGTCGCCATGATAGGGCGTTGGTGCCTCTTTCATAATGCAATTGTATTTCCTTTTTTTTTCTTTGCATTCCACTTCAATGTAATTCTCCTTTGCAATCGCTGTTCTATACCATGCCTGAGCAGCCAGAAAGAGGCAATTATCCTGTAAAATACCTTTGCAATGTTTCAATGCTGCCTCCCACATGTGAACTTGCAATCTGCCTGCCTTATGCATATCACATAATTTCATACATTTTTTCACATCAGACACGTTCTTATTCCTTCCCTCTTAGATACCAGCTCGATTGGGCTAATATATCTTTCACATCGGGCTTTAAGACCAAACATGGTACGTAAGCTTTCCATCGTGTTACAGTGGTTCAGTCCCTTATCTTATGGCACGGGTGACTGGTTTCCCTATTTCGTGCTGTTATCAGAAGAAAGCACATGACTGCACTTGAGACTGGGTGCTTCTTTTCACTTACACTAGATGCTAAAGCCCTGTCAGAATTACACTGAAAAAAGGAAGTAGTGAATAACCCAGTCTCAATGCACTACAATTTGTAACTAGAAAATGCAGCCATTAACTATACCTAATCTCAGAACTGATGTTTGCTGAGGCTAATCCTCAAGCAACCCTACCTAACTCTAATGTCCACACAGGACTGCCACACAGGCTTCATCTGTCCATTATCTCATGGGGGGTACAAGTATTTGCTGAAGCAGAACTATTTGCAGAGGTGCCAGGTCCTCTTTAATAACCACCTATTCTGCCTGTGGCTGATTGGTGGGGTCCTCTCTTGTATGGTCTGCAGCGTGACAATACTCTGTTTGTGCCAGAGAAAAAAACAAAAACAAGACAGCGCTCCCTAGCACAATGTTGCGTCTTTTGGGTAAAATCCACCCATACTTATTTTAGGGACTAACCTTTTAGTGTTGTGCAAAGTAAGGCACAACACATTTTTGAGCATCCAAATATTTGGAACCGTCAAGGTCGTCCGCAGCCGTCTGACCATTTTGCTCCGTACGCCCGTGCACAGGGTCAGGGTGATGCTGATCCCAAAGGTGTGGAGATTTTCTCCAGTTTGCCCAGAAAAAAAAACTTACTACTTTACAGTGGACTGGTACTGACACGCTGGATTCGGTTTTAGTTGAAGGTTATTAGAAATGGTTAATGGATATGCGTTTCGTGTAGAACACACACTTCCTCAGTTCAATACACAATGTGCTAGACTCATGGGGTTAAATACAAAAAACTGCCAGGTCTGCACATGTCAAACAAGGGTCAAAAGGGAAGGGAACAATCAGGTAAAAGTATAAAAATTAAATAAATAGATTAATGTATAAATCACATTTAGAGACTTGTGCATCCACATAGAAATATCAGATCATTATAGAAGTATTACAAGAAGAATTATAATAAAAGGCAAAAAGGTAAAAAAAAAAAAAAAAAAGCTTTATTTAAAAGCAAATTTGGTATGTGGGCCAGGGCTGTTTTTTAGCCCCAGTCCGGCCCTACCTGGACGTCTCTCGGTGCAGGAATAATGTTAGTTCTAGTCACTAGATTTCTGGAGATCGGTCACTGATCCAGGGATTTCTCTCCATACACAGTATTTACACAGGTAGTAAGAAGACAGTCAGGTGACTGTTGGCCCCCAGCAGCTGTCCGCTGTGAGTCAGTGAGATGGAGCCTGGGGCCACCATCTCATAGAGCCTTCACCCTGCACTCACTGATACATGAGATGACAAAAGCAGACGATCCTGAACTCCACCAACCCACCAAGATGACGGAGCTGCTGAGTGGAGAGGTGAACGCTGCTGTGAATGCTGGGACATTATAACAGTAACACACCACAGGAGGGTCTGGGTGATGACCTCGTGTCCATTTGTGTGTCAGGTTCCTATAAAGTGTCAGGTGGTCTCTGTCTTTTTCTCCATGGTGGATTGGGAGTCTTTAGAAGGACACAAGGATCTGTACACAGGACGTCATGATGGAGGGATCTTGGAGAATCACCGCCTCATATGTCACAAGGTAAGGAGATAGAGCTGGTTTTCTCACCGATTACTTGGGTGGCAGGACGTCACAGGTCTGGCGGCCATGTTGGAGATTTAAAGGGAGGGTGTCATCAGAAATAACCTTTTGTTTCTATGGTGTTTTTACATGAAGCAGATTTATTAAGAGACTTTAGATGATGTGTTTAGTTTCTCCTATCGCTTTCTATATTCTGATAAATCCTGAACTCCTCAGGTGTTCAACTGTGGTCACTAAACTGTACACTTCCTCATCTTTAGAGTAGAGAGTCTCCTCATTAACATCACAGATGGGATTACAAATGGAAAGTGGACACCAATGTGTAGAACACAGCTTAGCAACATTCACAATAGTAGATGTCACAGCTCCCCCTCCTCCTTCCCGACACCATGAACTTTCTTCCTAGGTCTCAGACCTCAAACACTCCCCCATAGAAGTCATTGAGTCAGCTCCTGTCCATAGCCTATGTCCCAAGATAAACCTATCTTCTGATAAAAGCAGCTTGGATACAATGACTGGCTTCCATAATGATAGACAGAGTTATAACTATAGCAGCGAGTCTACAGCTGACAAAAAAATCCCTGACAACAATACTAGCCACAAATAGGGAATTGTCATAAGCAAAAAAAATTTAATTACTTTTAATACTAATAAATAATGCATCAAGTGAAAAAAACCACATATACGACAACAAAGGAAATGAGCAAACAGGGGAAACAGCCCTTTTCCTCAATGGGTCTATCCTGTCCCCTGCCTAAGCAGAAACAGGGTGGTCACCCCGACAAGGCCATACCTGGCAGGAATGTAACCATAGAATTCCCTATGTCCTTATCCCGCCATGTTTTGATTCCATACACCCCTCCCTCCAACAAAAGCGATGTTATGGGCAAAATAAGGACAATAATGAATTCTAGGGTCACATAGAATTCATAGAACGCATTTTTTTAATAGTATTGTTTAAGGGTTTTTTTTTTTAGCGTATGACAATTCCCTATTTTTGCATAATCATAGACAGGAAACGGAACTAAGATATCTCCAATCATAAAAAAACAGATGAGAAGAAAAAATAATCATTGTCGGATTTTCATCAGTAAAAAAAACTCTTCATGACTCCTTCAGGTGGAAGATGTTTTCCACAGATTAATATTGGTTTCCTCTATTAGATCAGACAGAACAGAACCAGAACCATCTTTAATATGAAAATAAAACACTTGGGTGTCCAGACGTTGAAGTCACATGATATCGACCCTTTGCTGTTCTCCTCATTCTGTCTCCGAATTTCCACCTTCTGTGCCCAGTGTGCCCAGATCTGGGAGGTGGCTCCCCTGGATCACTCACATATATCTGCATCAACAATGGTGGTCTCAGATTAGCTGAAGCTCAGAGAAAGTGGAGTACTTTCATAGTGAAGGACAGAATGAAGGTCAAGCTAGGCACTGGGCAAGTAGCGAGATCAGGAACTAGCCAAAATCAAGAACCAGAAATTGATGCATGAAAATCACTTCAGAACAATAGGAGGTACACCAAAGAAATGGCATAGAGCTTGGAGAGGTGTCCACTTAAAATAGCCACATATGAACAGCAATTCGCCAAGGCAGACGGGCATTAAGCACTGGCCTTTTAAATCTGAAAGTTCCACATGCACCCTAAACAAAAAGGAGCAGGGAGTAACAGAGCAGACACAGCAGCAACAAATGGATAGGCTCCTGTGCTGGCAGCCCTGGGGATGAGCTGTAGTGCGGCTCCTTTCACTTGGGGTCACACATGCTCAGTAGATCAGTCAGACCACCTAGATCATGTTCTACACAGGATGTGTGATTCCTGCTGTCATTGAACTCTAAGAGGCTTCTTCTCTCCAGCACTGGGCACATGATGGGGACATTATGAGATTCAGATGAAAGACTACACGGGGGGCCAAAACAAGGATGTAACATCCATATGCAGACACAGGAGCATTTTCCTAAAATGATTCCAGGTGAAAAAAAATTCTGATTTCCAAGATGTAACAAAACTAAATAATGTAGGGTGAAGCCGGTAATAAAACATAAATTTAATTAAAGTGAGCGCAGGGAGCAGATGAACCAGTATGATCTCCATACACACAATCCCAAATAATAAGTCACTGCAGTCCCAAATGCTTGATACAAGTGTGAAGACCTCATCATTACAACTAGAAAGATTGGAGCGGTCTTACCATATCCTGTCAGTAATAGTGACAGGTTTATATCCTCGGTGGTCGCCCATCAAAGTTGATATTAATCAATACTGGGGATCAATCAGTTGTTATGGAAATGGGACGCTTTATTGCCCTATTAAGTCTGTCACAGGAATTGCTATTCTTACGTAATCCCTGAGTAACTGCCCTGACAAGGGTGACCCTGTCCTCCTCGAGAAAGTGCGCCTAAGATGCCTCCATAACTGCAGCCTTTCCAATAGGTTTCTTCCAATAGTTTGGGATGGACTCACTGGAGAATAGTTTATCAAAGAAACGGAGAGAAAATATTGATAAACGTATACATCACATTGGTCTGTTAGCTTGGGTATAGGGAAGTGTGTATGAGGCCTCACTATGCACAACCTAACACAGCAATTGTTAGTTTATATCTATATAATCAAAAGAGGTAAAAAAAAATGTTCAAAATCATATCCCTGAAACAAAGAAACTAAAAGTTAAGTTACTAAATACCTTACAGAAACAGGATCAATAGTAAGATAAAATTTTGATATACTTAGTAGCGGCAAAGTAGTCTGTGGAAGATAATGAC
This sequence comes from Phyllomedusa bahiana, assembly GCA_025379985.1. NCBI lineage: Eukaryota > Metazoa > Chordata > Amphibia > Anura > Hylidae > Phyllomedusa > Phyllomedusa bahiana. The sequence continues at coordinate 77,787 of JAODAL010011784.1, forward strand.
AGTCACTCATGTATATACGACCACCAAAACAATATGTAGAATTTCTTTTACCGCAGTACCCATAAGCTTAGGTGTGTAGATTGATATCCAACTTCAATAGATCCACACATGCAAATTGGGAAGGAGATGTCCAATTATTACCCCTGTTGTGTCCCTACGTACACAGGAGCAGTTGTTGCCACTGCAAAGGGTGTCCCCACCCTAAAGAGGATCTCCCTGTAATGGCCTAATTAGTATAATACCAAAGTCCTACATAAGTAGGGAAAAGGAGACATAGCAAGACAGGTCTAGGAAAAAATAGCCTGTCTGTTCCAGACTTGTTTTCTCTTATATAAGGTATTACTAATGGTTCCTCAGGGGGCTATATCAAAGTGTTAGATAATGCCAAACACAGTGTACATGTATCCACCAGAGGACCAAAAATACTTAATGCAAAAAAAAGTGCATGCATATGTCCAAAATGACTGGTGGTATTAAACACTGCCGAATAAGTTGTGCGTAGGGGGAGTTAAAAACCTCTAACAGAAATTCCCTGTGGCCACCTAGAATGATAACATCTGACTAGCTCGTGTGCCAGAAACAAACAGGAGACGGGAGTTGAGCAGGAGCAAGGAGAGGTGAGTAAACACCGGCAGGCGGGTTCGTAGCAGGAACACCGAGGGGCACATTTGGGGTCCTGATCGGGGACCACGGCATGCACCCTAACAACAATGCTAGCAAAACCTTCAGATAGATTGAAACAGAAGGGACTAGAAAAAGAATCAATGGATGGAGAGAATAGTTCTCTCTCTGTGTTTGGGTAATTTTGGAAGAAGTATAAAGTATGAATATTTGCAGAACTAGTTTGGTAGGTTACTCTTAAATATCAACCCGTACTGTGGACTATGCTATAATATATCCAGTAATTTGCTGGGTGACATTTCTCCATATGAGCAGGCTGAGCCCAATGATCACTTCCATGGGTCACTCCTGTTGCTTTTTGTTTGTGTTCACATCCCATAATGGCTTTATACTTGAAGTTTATGATGGGTATAACATCAAGTGTATTCATACGACTCCATTCATTTGATTCAGGCCAACATGCTAAACAAATACTTACTATGAGTTGTGAATGGACCCTAACCTGTACAGGACAGCTGACTCTTCACAATGAGGGAGAGAAAAGGAAGCAGCGGGATGAGTTAAAAAAAAAAAAAGGTCTCGTGGATTAGGTGACCCAGGGTGAAGACTGATGTGTTCCTCACCTGACCACACTGGTCACCCTTAGTAATGCATCTGCCCCCCCCCCCCCCTTTTTTTTTTTCCAAGTTTTTCAAGACTCTATCTTTGACTCTGTTTCCACAGAAACCTTTATTCATCTGTCCATGGTTTCTAAGTACATCTACCCTTCTATCGTCTTGAAAAGCCTTTGTGATTTTCCTCTATCTAGGGGGAGATTTTGAAAGAATCTGTTCTGTACTGTACCAAAGCACTGACACTACAGGTTGGGAGGTCCCACAAGAAGACTATCTTGTTCTATGTACTCCCTTGTGCCTCTGCCCATTCTCTTGGGTCTCTTATGGACCATAAGAAGCTGTTTGTGCATCTCTTAAAGGGGTTGTCTCACTACATCGATTCATTTTACCTCAGTCCTGTTCTACTAGGCTGCAGTAGAAGCCAGGTCTGTAGCTATAGCAACCAGTGCTGGCAGCCAATCAGGAAAGATCAAACAGGTCTGCAGCTATATCGACCTGAGGAGCTGATGCAGCAAAAACAAGAGGGGATATCTAGGAATAGGTAGGACACTGTTAATAGACACATATTGCAAAGTGACTTATTTTTGCAAGATCTTTAACATAAAAAGCAATCCTTGTAGTGAGACAACCCCTTTAACTTTAGTTTAACATGCGTGCATTAAGAGAAACTCTCACGGTGCATGCAATGGTCCCCACTCCAGATCGCAGATGTTCCAGTGTTGGGGTTCCTGTTGTGGATCCCTCTGCCAGTGTTTACTCACCTCTCCATGCTCCTTCTCAGCCCCCATCTCCTGTCTGTCACACGTGCAAACCAGCCCCTTTGAGTTAAAAGGGCCAATACCTAATTACCTTCTTATGACCAATCTCCCCCTGGGAACTTAAGGATCATCCTGCCTGTGGCTCGGAGCCAATTTTGTGATATTCCTATTCCTACATGAATTCTGACCCTCTGGTTGCTGTCTGTTATTTGGTTGCTGCCACATGCCATGCTCCTAGCAACCTGAGCTTATGAAACCTTCCACCAATCACTTCTCCTACTTGTCTGGGACCCTGTATCTCTGGCTGCTCCCTCAGTACTAGGCCTGGCACTTTAGCGGTCACGTCATTGGAAGCGACCTGGGAGTCCCACACAGCTAAGTCCAACTTATCTTGTGGAGGGCTCTGGTGTGTTCTGGTGGGACTCCTTACACCCCACTCCCTGGCATGGGCTGCACCAGTTCTCACAGTGGATCAACTTCCCACCATCTGGTACAATTGTGCTGCTTAAGAAGTAAGAAATAAAAACGCCCATAAATCTAAAAAAAAAAGTATTCCTTGGGTATTAAGTTAAAAGGAAGTGCCCCTCTGTATCTATAAAAGTAATGCACAATTGGTTTTGAAGTGCCAAGTGCACCAACAGAGGACAGGCCTGATTGCCAGACGAGGTTTCCTTAAATTTTTTTACGTTTTAACAAGTGCAAGGTTCATGTCATAAAAGTTGTGATTGGGTGCAATCCAGAATCCTGGACTTTGTCAATGAAACATTTTATAATGTTAAAACTTTATTATGCTGGCATCACACAGGTGGCTTTTCTAGTTTATTTGAAAAATATTCCAAGGTAAAGTCTTACATTCCTCCTATGTGCTTGACTCATTTGTGGCTTTGGCTCAAAAAACTACAACAAGGGCATGTGTGTGTCCAGCCTATGGGAGGTTTAACTCATGTGGGCGTTTTTTTATGCCACTGTAGTTTTTTGAGCCAGTAGTTGCTTTTGTGGGAAGGAGCAGTAATTTTTTTTCCTTTTTATTCCCTTTGAGCCCAATACTTATGTTTGATCAAAACACTGCAGTGGCAGATTTCCAGAATAAGCTGTGTATGAAACCATCCTGATAAGAATGTTTAATGTGAAATGTAAGCTTGTCTATGTTGTGGTTTACAATGAAAAATTACAACTCATGAAATCTGTTTTTAATCTTATCAGAAAATTCCACAACGAGTTCTGTAGAAGACTTTATGTTATCTCTAAATGATAAAATAGATGATGGAGAGATCAAGCAGCGCTCTTCAGGAGAAAACAACCTAATTACTATCAATGTAAATTCAAGACTTCAGAGAACAGATCTATCTTCTAATGCTCCTAATCATGAGGAACCTTCTGATGACCAATCTCAGATTGTTACCCGAAGTAAAGGCCAGAAAGCATCTGAAAGGATTGAATGTGGTAAACAGTTTACAAAAAGCTCAGCTCTTTCTACACACAGAAGAATTCAGACGGGGAAGAAACATTCCTGTGTAGAATGTGGGAAAAGCTTTAAATATAAATCAGAACTTGTTAAACATGAGAAAATTCACACAGAAGGGAAACCATTTTCTTGCTCAGAATGTGGGACAAACTTTAAAAGTAAAACATATCTTATTGCACATAAGGAACTTCACACAGGAGAGAGGCCATATGACTGCTCCGAATGTGGAAAAGGCTTCAGAAGTAAATCACATCTTGTTGCACATGAGAGAAGTCACACAGGAGAGAAGCCATATTCATGTTCAGAATGTGGGAAATCTTTTTCTACAAAATCAAATCTTAATCATCATGAGAAAATTCACACAGGAGAAAGGCCGTTTTCCTGCTCAGAATGTCAGAAAAGCTTTGCATCTAAATGGCATCTTATTACACATGAGATAATTCTCACAGTGGAGAAGCCATTTTGTTGCTCACAGTGTGGGAAAAGCTTTACAAGTAAATCAAATCTTATTATACATGAGAGAATTCATACAGGAGAGAGCCATATTGTTGCTCAGAATGTGGAAAAGCTTTTAGAAAACAAGCAGAGCTTGTTATACATGAAAGAACACATACAGGAGAGATGCCATATTCATGCTCAGAATGTGGTAAAAGCTTTAAGTGCAAAGCAAATCTTGTTACACATGAAAGAATTCACACAGGAGAGAAGCCCTATTCATGTTCAGAATGTGAGAAATGCTTTAAAACGACATCAAAACTTATTCTACATAAGAGAATTCACACTGGAGAGAAGCCATATTCATGTACAGAATGTGTGAAACGGTTTAAAACTAAAGCAGACCTTGTTATACATGAGAGAATTCACACAGGAGAGAAACCATATTCTTGTTCAGAATGTGGGAAAAGCTTTAAAAATAAAGCAAATCTTGTTATGCATGAGCGAATTCACACAGGAGAGAAGCCATATTCTTGCTCAGAATGTGAGAAAACCTGTAAAATTAAAGGACATCTTGTTACACATGAGCGAATTCATACTGGAGAGCAGCCATATTCTTGCTCAGAATGTGGAAAACCTTTAAAATTAAAGGACATCTTGTTACACATGAGCGAATTCATACTGGAGAGCAGCCATATTCTTGCTCAGAATGTGGGAAAAGCTTTAAAACTAAAGCAGAACTTGTTTTACATGAGAGAATTCACACAGGAGAGAAACCATATTCATGTTCAGAATGTGAGAAAAGCTTTACATGTAAATCACATCTTAATAAACATGAGAGAATTCACACATGAGAGAAGCAACATTTCTGATCAGAATGTGGGGAAAGCTTTACTTCTAAATCACATCTTGTTACACATGAGATAATTCATACATCTTGTAGAGCATAAATGAATTCACACAGGAGACAATTCATGTCCATAATGTGGGAAATGTTTTACAAGGAGTTGAAATTCACAAAGAATAAAAGCTGTATTTGTGTTCAGAATGTGGAAACAGCTTGACACATATCACAACTGGACAAACACGAGAGCTCATACAGAGGAGAATCTAGTTGCTCTGTAAAAAGACAACATGCAGGATGTGGGACGTGATGTATATTCTAATGGTGCCATTGACTGTTTTTAGGTGTTCACTCTTTGGTATAAATGATATGTTATCTGTAATAATAATATTGTGCAGGATGGGACAATTGTGTTGATATTAATTTGTAGGGTTTTGGTACTTTTAATAAAACATTCTCTATTGCTTAATTTAGCACTGTAGCACCATCTGTGTGACCAATATCTTTTTTATTTTTCCACCTATGGACCTGAGTAAATGCTCATTGTTTTGTGAACTGAAGTGTAGTTTCTACTGGTACCACTTTGTGATATGTTGGCTTTTTGAGGACTTTTTATTCCAATTTTCTGGGCATGAAAAATGACCAATAAACAGTAATTATGATGTGTGGAATATTTTTCTTCTATGATATTCATCATGCAGGATCAGTAATGTTATATTTTAACACACAGTTCTTTGCTGGGCCATGGGCGTGCTCGTGTCCCCACTGCCCAGCACACACATTACTCACCTCTCCGCGCTTCTGCTCCTCTGCAGTCCTCTGTTCCGTGAAATTTAAAGGGCCAGTGATTGGATAATCACTGGATGCTGACCCTGTATTTGGTCTCCACACCCTTTGCACCTTGCCTGATTCTTTTTATTCTTTGGTGTGTTGAAGAAAGTTTCTGTGCTATAATGTTATTCCCATGTACCAGACCTTTTGCCTGTTTCTATTGATTACATTGCCTGCTACCTGCCCTGACCTTCCTGCCTGTTGCCAACTATGCTCCTGACCATCTGTTTCACACTAACCCCATCCACTACCACAAGCAAGTCATGTCAGAGGTAATGACCTGGGAGTCTCCAGCTGCACAAATCATATCACTCCCTGATGTGGCTTATACCACCGCTTGTAGTGGTGCAGTGGATCCACTCCATAACCATTACATATAGATATGGCAGTACTAATTATGTGTCACTTTAAAAAAAAAAATGTATTTGTTCATTGGCAAAAAGGGGTGATTTAAACTTGTAATATTTTTAACTTCAATTATTTTTTTACAGTCGCTTGTACACTCTTCTGCATTATATAAATAAGATGGTGCTTCTACTACTTCTTGACCTTTTACTTTTGTATTGTCCTTTATACCAATAAAGCCATTTCTCTTACTTATGGCTGATCTGTTTTCTCCATGCTATGAAGGCGAGCATTTGGATAACTCCAGAGAGGGCTGTGCAGGCAATTTCTCTCTTCATTTGACTGTATGAAATAAAAAATGCTCTAGAAAAAATATGATACAAAAAAAATTTATTAAAAATGAAATATTTAGGGCGAAATGCATTAAATTTGGCATTTCCCATGACAAATTTCATGTGCATAAAAAGCCATAGAATGCGTCTGATTTAAGAACAGCCCTACAGGGGGTCAAATACGGGCACTTCCAGCTCGGGACATTTTTCGACAGGAAAACCCTTTTTGGGATGTAGAAATTACCTGTTCAACTAAAAAGCCCCAGAAATGCCGTAGCAGGCATAAATCTTAGCTTCGCTAATTTTCTAGGCCCCCCCCTCCCAACTCGTCCAGATCAAGTGGTGTGCGGAAATTTGAAAAGTAGATCGGGGCTGTTCTTATCGGGCGTAAAACACCAATATCGGGGGGCACCCCCGTTCATATATTTTGCCCTTAATTTTAATAAAATTAATCACAGCGAACTGAAAAAACCTGAATAAAAAATTGTAATAAAAATGTGATATAAAATATGATGTATGGAAAAAAAACCTTTAAGATAAAAATGGTACAGAAAATGATAACGACGGTTAAAAAAGAAATATCAATTAATATCACAAATATATATTATAAAATTATATAATATATATATATATATATAATATAATATAATATATATATAAAAAATTTGGACCCTCCTTGGACCCCCTGGGGCCCACGCAGAAACCTCAAAAATAACAGTGTCCCCCCCTTAGCGGGTTTCCCTTTAACCTGGGGGGGCCAGAGTCTCTTTCTACCCTCTGCTGCTCCTACTCTAGACAGTGACCACACCCCCAAACACCTAGGGGTTTCGGGCCCTTTTTTTATAGCCCTCCAGGCCCCGGACAAAAACCTGTCCGGAATGTGGAACACCACCCACCCAACGGCGCTTTCCTGGAAAACCCACCCCAAAAATGGCGGGCATCAGCCATATGACATATAGTTGTCAGCAACCTAGTGATACTGACGGATAGAAACTGGCCTTCCCCACCAAGACCAGGCCCACGGTGGCATGTTTCTAGCAGCTGACCTGCTGTAAGCCACCTAGTGGCAGCACAATGCGACCACCTAAGGTCGCTCCGTCACATACTCTCTCCCCCCCCCTCCTTGATAAAGGCCGTAAAACTTTTTCCCACCCTGCAAAAACCCTTTCCTCGGGCAAAGCTTCTATTTTTGGGGAAAAACATCTTCTCTACATCTTCGGGGGTGCAAACAAAATTGTTTAGTACAGTCGCGGGGCTTTACCATGCACTGACTCTACAATGGGAAACAGACCAGTCAAAGCCCTTTCTACGGGGGCACAAACCCAAGTACGCTCTAAACAAGATTCATCATTTTCCAGCGTGCATACCAACATTCACAAGGCTACTACTGACAACCCCAATACCACGTTGTCATACCTAGTAGCCTTCTGCCACACAGACTCCCTTGAAAATGTCCCACTGGGCAATGCTTCCCATTTTGGATCTCACAAAGCAATAGACCCAGGGTTTTGGACCCCGCAACCACACTATGTCCCCAGAAGCTGTAAGGACAGCACAAATCTCAGGGTTTCCCATCCACCTGGACCCTAGGGGGGCATCTGACCCCAACCGCTATCTCTCTGTCTACAGAATCATAATGGAAAACCCAAACCTCTTTTCATCACAAAGGGCCCCTGGTTCCCCAACCTCTCCCGCCCCAAGGTCCCTATCCTCCTGAAGCTCTGCCTCTTGGGTACTAGCTGCACCTGGGGCTACCCCGAAAAAATCTGGTCTACTTACTGACCCCCTCATGATGCAACTTTCACTGCACTAACCCACTGTGCCCCCCAAAAATGAAAGCTATAATTTTGGGTTTCCCCTTCCAACCTCGACAAAACCACATTACATAGCTTTCACTCGTGTCAAGGGGAAAACATTCTCCTATTCACACCCGCTTACCACTGTGTCTACATAGACCTCTTCATCAACATTGGAGATGTTTCCTTCATACCCATATACCCATCCCCTTAAAAAGAACCGTCACATAGTTTTTTTCCCCCCCTGCTGAGGGCAGAACAAGGTAGTGCAACCTGCTGTTTTCCCTGCTGTTCCCTTTTTTGTAAGAAGCTGTAGTTTTCGTGATTTAATGCTCAAATCGTAATTTTTTAGCCCGAAAACATTCGAAGAGTTTTTCAGATGTCAGTTTTTTTTTAAACCCCGCCCCACCTGAGGGTAGCTCCCCCCACCTCAACGACAAACCTATTATTTGAATGGGAGAAAAATGTGAATAACTGTCATGGGTGGGGCAGCCTTTGGGGGAGGCAACACCTCCTCATGAAAAAATTTTAAGGGTAAATGCCTAAAACTTTGGCTCTTACAGAAAAAGGGGCACGTCTGGGGAAAAGCAGGGCTCCCCTACTTTTGCTCCCTCAGTAAGGGGGACAACCCATGTGACAGGTTTTCCCCTTTTAAACCCCCGGGGCCAAAAATCTCCTCTACCCACTGCCACTTCTAGCTCTAGGCAGCTGACCACACCCCCAAACACCTGCAGGCCCAGACCTTTTATAGCCCCCACAGGGACCTGCCAAATACCTGTCCTGGAACAGGTGAAGAACCACCCACCCAACTGCTACTGTCCCAGGAAAAGCCAGCCCATAATAGCTCGGCATCAGCCGTACTACTTATAGGTGTCAGCAACCTTGTAATGCTGACAGACAGAAACGCCCTTTTCCCACCGAGACCCGGGCCTCATAAACTTTTTTTAGCAGTAACCTCTTTACCCCCCCTATTGGGGAGCACCATGCGATCACTTTTTGCCACAAATAGTAACAGTGAAAAAAAAATTTTTTATTCTTTTGCTGATTTTGTAAGTTTTCCCACTGAAAAAAAACAAACATCAAAAATTTTAAGGGTAGGTTAATTTTAAAACTGAGAAATAGAATATCCAAAATAAAATCCAAAAATCAAAATTTTTTAAATTATATAAATTTATTTGCTTTTGCAGTGAGAAATAAATATTTGATCCCCTACCAACCCTTAAGATTCTGGTTCCTACGCCCCTTAGATTCCTAATCAATTGTTATCTGCACTCAGACAGCTTTTTAAAATAGTCACCTTTATAAAATCCATAAACTCATTCAATTATGAGTGGAAATATTATTCAGTCACTAGTGGTGGTGATATGAGTCATGGTGTGGTGGATTATTCAGTCAGATGTGGGGGTGTATGGGTCATGGTGTTGTGTTTATTCAGTCACCATAGGGGGTGAAAGTGGTCATGGTGTTGGTTTATTCAGTCACCATGGGGTTTGGTAAAGTGGTCTTGGTGTTGTGTTTTTTTCAGTCACTATGGGGTGAATGTGTTCATGAGTGGTGGTATCAGTCACATGTGGTGGGATAGTGGTCAGATGTTGTGGATTTTTCATTAACTAGTGGTGGTGATATGTGTCTGGTGTGGTGGTATCATTCGTCATAGTGGGGGTGTAGCGGTCAGGGTTGGTGGATTATTAATCCCTATGTAGTGGTTATCTGTAGTCATGATGTTGTGGTATTTTTCAGTCACTATTTGGGGGATTTTTGGGGTTATTTTTGTTGAGGTATTATTCAGTCACTATGTGGGGGGTTTGTGGTCATGATGTTGAAAATTTATTCTTCCCCAGAGGGGGGGATATGTGTTCAGATGTTGTGATAAAAATTCAGTCACTAGTGGTGGTGATTTTGGGTTCATGGGTTGTGTATTATTCAGTCACTAGTGCTGGGATTTTATGGAATGGTGGGTTCAGTCACATGTGGTATTATTATTCAGTAACTATGTGGTGGTGAATGGGTCTTGGGGCAGTTTTTTGGTTTTTTTTGAAAATTATAGTTTTGGGTTTTTGGTTTTGTGAGCAGTGTTATTTGGTAACATACCAATATTTAGGGGTTTTATAAAAAAAATTGGTGTTTAAAACTTTTTGAAATTTCTATTTTTATAAAAGTATATTTGGGGGGGGATTTTTTTATAGCCCTTTCATTTTTACCGCCCGCTGCTTGTGCTTCAGCTCATTTACAGATAAAAACCAAAAAAAATGATGACTAAAAAAATAAATATAAAATGTCAAAAATCCATGAAAACTTTATTATAACAAAAACTTTACAAACCGAACAATTTTTTTAATCACAGCTAAAAAAAAAAAAAACTTTTTAAAAATCAAACATTTTTTCAAAAAAGCAGGAGGAATGTGACTTAAAAACTGGGCAAAAAGGCAAAATAAAGGCCCAAAAAGCATCTTAGTAAAAAATTACAATAGTAGTTTGTCAAGGGGACTTTAAAATAAACACCAGATGCGGGGGAATAATATCAAATAATAAAAGATTAAAATATAAAGAAAATTTTTAATCAGGAAAAAAGGGGCATGTGACCGCCAAAAAAATTTTTTAGCCCCAATGAACATTTACATGGCTTACAATTATTGTTAATAAAAGGGGGAAAAACCCCTTCACCATAGTTTCCTAATCTTACTGTTTACCAAACAAATCCCATATCCCAAGACCCTTTCCCAATAAACTACCTTTTACATAGTTTTTTTAATAGGTCGGGCCCGGGAAAAAATACAAAATCCTTAATTCACCCCAAATTTTGCAAAAAGTTTTTAAAGTTTTTGATCCAAAGGAAGGAAAAAAAATTTACCCATGAGGTAAAAGGCCAAATTTGTCCTCTTTTTTGGGGAAAAAAAAAATTCCCTTTTCCCGACTCCAATCGGGCCCAATGGTTTTTAAACGCCCCTCCCCAAAACCCCCGTTCACTATAACTTGTAAAATTAATCTAAAAAATGTATCAGCCCCCTTCCCCAAAATCCCAGGTCACTAAAACTTGTTATATTTTTTACATTAGAAATGTTCCAGCCCTTCTCCGGGAATCTTGGTCACTGTAATTTGTTATATTACATTTTAAAAATGATAAAAGGCCCCTTTTCCAGAATCCCGGTTTCATTTTAAAAATTGTTTTTTTTAAATTACATTAAAATTTGTCCCCCAAAACCCTTCCCCCAGAATCTTGGTCACTGTAATTTGTTATTTTAAAACTTTTTTTGGGGGAAAAATTTTTTGGGGCCCCTTTGGAATCCCGGGTCAATATAACTTGTTATATTCATCTAAAAATGTATCCAGCCCCATCCCGAGAATCCGGGTCAATTTTTAACTTTTTAAAAATTTCCCTTTTAAAATTTTTGTTCCGGCCCTTCCCCAGGCCCCCCGGTACTTTTAAATTGTTATATTTTTTACATTAAAAATATATAAAGCCCCTTTTCTCCAGAATCCCAGTCATTATAACTTTTTTTAAATTATTACATCAAAAAAATTTTTCCCAGACCCTTCTCCAAAATTCTTGGCACTTTTAATTGTTATTTTACATTTTGAAATGTATCCCAAAACCCTTTTTCCCAGAACCCCGGTCATTTTAAAATTGGGAAATTTTTATTACATTTTGAAATGTACCCGCCCCTTTTCCCGAACCCTTGGGTCACTTTTAATTTGTTATTTTATTACATCTAGAAATTATCCAAAAACCTTCTCCAGAACCCCATTTCACTATAACTTGTTCTATTTTTACATTTTGAAATGTCTCCAGACCCTTCTCCAGAACCCGGTAACAAAAAAACTTGTTCTATTATTACATCTAGAAATTTTCCCAGGCCCCTTCTCCAAAACCCTTTGGTCACTATAACTTGTTCTTTTATTACATTTTAAAAATGTACCCAGCCCCTTTCTCCAGAACCCGGTTATTTTTCCTTGGGTTATATTAATCTAGAAAACTTTCTCCAGACCCGCCCTCCAAAACCCCGGGGAGTAAATATAATTTGTTTTTTTTATCACACTAAAAGAATCCCTTAAAAACCCCTTTTTGAACTCTTTTAAAATTTGATTAAACATGCCCTTTTTCCTCTTGAAGGAGTTCCAAGTCTCACCGCTCTAACAGTAAAGAATCCCTTTCTTTTGTTTATTTTAGAAAAACCCTTTTTTTCAAGCGTAGGGGACCCCCCTTGTTCTAGATACAGTCCGGGGTATAAAAAAAATTTTAGCGAGATTCAAATTTTGGCCCTAATATTTTAAAATTATTTTATTAGGTCCCCCCGAAGTTTCTTTTCTCAAACCCTAAATAACCCTAACCTTGCAAATTCTTTCTGGGGTTTGAACCCCCCAGTCCTTTTATTTTTTTTGTTGGGCCTTTGTACCTGTTAAAAGGCCTCTACATTGTCTTCCTGTGCATGGTCCCCAAAACTTTTCACAATATTCCATTGTGGGTTTCAAACCCATGACTTTTTTTGTGGGGTTTTAAATGTTCTTCAGTGCATCTACCCCCCCCTTTTTTAATACACCCCTGATCCTGTTTGCCTTGGGGGTTTGCTGCCTGACACTGGTGTTTCAATTAAGTTTCTGCCCCAACCAGGTTTCCCCAAAAGCCCTTTCCAGCCCATTTTTTCCCCAGGTTTTTCCTTTTAAAACATGTAAAATGAAATGGTTTTTTCCCTCCCCATTTTGCAAAACCCCTTGTTTTAAATCTGTTTTAAAAACCTCATCTGCCTTTTCTCTGCCCAGGCCCCCAAACTTTAAAGCCCCCTTTTAAAACACATTACCCTCTTTGTGTGGTTTCCCTTTTACAGAGCTTAGTATCATCTGAAAGGGATCGATTTTTTCTGGGGCCAACCCCTTGTGTAAGTTTAAATTATAAAAATTTTAAAGAGGATGGGGCCCCAAAATTATGAGCCCTGTGGTCCCCCTAGTAACAGTGCCCCCCCAAAATTACTGACCCCTTTGGGGTTTCCCCACTAGAAACAGAGATCCATTTCTGGTTGCTCCGTTAATTCCCCACCCTTTTTTTTCTTTTCAGTGAGCAAGTTGCTTACCCCTTGCCCCACTTTTTCCCCCCAGTAAAAGCATTCTCTTTTTTACTTACCAACCTCTTATGGGGAAAACCGTATAAAAATTTTTAAAAAAAATCCAAATATATAAACATCAAGGGCACCCCGCCAGTCTGACTAAACTTCTAAAAAGAAGCTGATGGTTTTAGTTTGCCCAGGACCGTTTCCTTTTCAAAAAACCATCTGGGAATGGGGTTATACATTTATTTTCAGTGGATACTCCAGGATAGCATCTCTGAAAAAACCTTAAAACCCTTTTCCCCTTTAACGGGGGTTTAAGTTACCACCCTTATTTTTCGGGGACCCCTTTTGTGAGGGCCTTTTTTTGAAAATTTAAAAAAAAAACTTTTGGTTTCTTAGTTCACACGTTTTGATCAAAAAATCTTTAAGCCCCCCACGGGTTTTACAATTGATTAAAGGGTTTCCCTGGTCCTACGCTATCTTTTACCTTAAATTAAAACCAAAAAATTCGACTTTTCATAGGGGTCAAGCGACCAAAAATTATCCGAGAAAAAAAATAAAAAAAACAAAAACTTGCAAACTGCTGCACTGATAAAACACCCTGTGAAGGTAGGCGGGGGCGGAAACCAAAATGGGGGGAAATTCCATTCCTCCCTATATAGTTTAAAGCAAATTTCCCAAATAAAACTTTAAAGTTCTGCACGAAAAAAACTTTTTCTAAAAAAACACAAGGGAAAACCTGGGGGGCCATGGCGGGGTTTTGCGGCATATTTATTTAATTTTTAAACACACGCACCCCTTTACCAGTGGCACACCCCCCGTTTAAAAAAGGGCTATATAATACATGGAAATCTCCAAAAAAGCATTTTTGTTTCTTCATAGATAAAAAAAAACTTTGAGATTCTTAGTTCACACGTTTTGATCAAAAAAGTTTAAGGCAAACCCCCGGGTTAACAAAGTGGGTTTCAAAGCGGGGGGGGTTACGCCCATTTTAATCTAAAAAGATGTGATAGATTGCAAAAGCTTCTTTGGAGATTTCCATGTTTTTTTAGCCTTTTTTTAATTGGTGTGCCATGGTTTTTTGGGGGGGGTGTGTAATTTTTAAAATATGCCGCCCAAACCTGTAAGTGGAAACCAGGTTCACCTTGTGTTTTTTTAGTTTTTTTTTTTGTGCAGAAAAATATACGTTGTATTTGGGTTTATTGCTTTTAAACTTTATTGGGAGGAAGGGGATTTTTGGCTTATTTTAGAGGTAAAAATAGGTGGTCCCCCCGCCTTGAGTCCGTTGTAAGCCGGGGGGTTTGGCCCTTAAAAAAAAAAAATTTTTTTATCAAAACGTTTGTGAAATAAGAATTCCCAAGGTTTTTTTCCCTTTTTTAATATTGGCCCCCAAATTTGGGCTATGCGCCAATCCTTTGGGACAAAACCCCTTTTATTTTTAAGTCCATAAAAAATTTAAAAATGGGGGCCTATCTATCAAAATTACTTAACCCCCTTGGGAGACGGGGGTTTATATACCGTCGGGGCCTTTGGGATTTGCCCAAATTTTAAGTTTCCTAAGGCGGAGCTCACTTTTTCCTTTTTAGAAAAGAAACTTTTTAAATTTGGGGGAAAATTTACCTCCTCCCTTTGCAAAATAAACGGGAAAGGTAAATCCTCCTCGGAAAATTTACAGTAAAAGAATTTGTTTAATGGGTTTTGTTTTTTTTTAAATCACCCTCAAACAGTCTCTACCTCAGTATTTTTTAAAGGGGCCAAACATTTTTTTTTTTTAATTTTTTTATTTTTATTTTGTTAAAAAATATTTTGGGGTTACTTTTATTTTCTATGGAAATATGTCTGTCTCCAGCTTTACTGCCTTTATAATTTTTTTTTACATATTTATTTTTTTTCCCTATAGCTTCTTAGCGCCTCTTCCTGCCCACCTGTTTTATTTTTTATTGCCTCCTTTACATCTCTGTTGATCCACATTGGGTTTTTCCTGTTTCTAATAATTTTTTTACCATATGGTATGTACCTCTCACAGTGGGCGTCTGGGATGTTTTTAAAAATATCCCATTTATTTTTTGTTCTGCTATTTTTAAACACCTTGTCCCAGTCAATACAGTTTAGTGCCTCTCTAAGCAGAATAAAATTAGCCTTCCTAAAATTCAGTGTTTTTGTGGCTCCATGACAAAAAGCTCTATTGAAGGATAAATGGAAGTTTATTATATTATGGTCACTATTCCCTAGGTGCCCCCCAACCTGAACCTTTGTTACTCTGTCAGGTCTATTAGTCAATATTAAGTCTAGAAGGACCTTTCCTCTAATCGGTTCCTGCACCATTTAGGAAAGGTAATTATCTTTATTTATTGACAAAAACCTGTTTCCTTTGTGAGAGCTACAGGTTTCAGATTCCCAATTTATGTGTGGGTAGTTAAAGTCGCCCATAATAACAACCTCATTCTGATTAGCCACCTCATCTATTTGTCTGAGGAGCATATCTTCTATGGGTTCTGTTATATTTGCGGGCCTATAGCAGACCCTTATTAGTATTATATTGTTATTGTTACCCCCATGTATATTTACCCATGATGATTCCACATGTTCATTACCTGTACCTATATCTTCCCGCAGTATTGGCTTCAGACAGGATTTTACATAGACAGACACCTCCCCCCTTCCGGTCTTTACGATCTCTTCTAAATAGACTGTAACCATGTAAGTTAACCACCCTCTCGTTCAGCCATGTCTGTTATCCCCACTATGTCATATTTTTCTTCAGCTATTAGTAATTCTAGTTCATTTATTTTGTTGGTCAGACTCCTGGCATTGGTCAGCATGCAATTTAGAGATTTCTCAGTTTTTATTCCTTCCTCCCTATTCTTTTTAACTATTGCTACACCCCCTCCCTCCACTCCACCCCGATTTATTATTAATTCCCAGCTCTCTATCTTGCACGATCTTACCCTCCCCCCACTCCCTAGTTTAAATATTCCTCCAACTTCCTAGTAATTGAGTCCCCAACTACTAGCACCTGTCTAGCCTGACCTGCACTCCTATTCCCCATCTTACTGGAGCAGACAGGTAGTGCCTCTTGCTGAAAACAGTGCTATCTCTGAGCTGACCTTTCCCTTATTCACTGTCTAATCCTGCAAATTGTATTGGGTGTGCCAGATCAGGACTAGTCCCTGACACTTTTACCTTCTACCTCCTTTCTTTGCTAATTACCCAGAAGCTGCTCATTTGCACTCCACCTACCCCAAAATTTTGTCTTTTGGTGCCAATGGGGACCAACAGCTGCATTCTCACCATCCTGACCCGCAATCTGACCTGATCCACGATAGTCGAACTCGGCCCAGGTAAACAGCAACTTTCGACGATCCCGGTCTTTGTGGAAAAAAGCCTGTTGTGCCCCCAATAAAATTTGGGCCCCAACTAAAAACACCGTCTGCCGACCTGCACTCCTTTTCCCCCCTTACTGTACCCCAGCAGGGGTAGTGTTTGCTGCAGCAGTGCTATCTCTGACTGACCCCCCCCCTCATCTGTCAATCCTGAAATTTTTTTGGGGTGTGCCAGAAAAGACACCCCCCTGCACTTTTCTTCAAACCCTTTTTCTAACTTTTTTCCCCAATGGCCCCATTTCTCTCACCCCATGCACCTCCCCAGCATCTACACCTGTGAGTGGTTGCTCAGTGAGCAGCAAACTCGCTTCCAAGTTGGCAGTGGATCTCAGTATTGCCACTTGCTCATTTAGAGCCAGGATCTGGGCTTCTAAATGTGCAGTGTGCACACATCTTGCATAGCAGTATGGACTCTCGAAGTGTTCAAGGATTGCATACATTGCACAGGCTGTGCAACGGATGGCATTGTCAATCATGGAACTCATGGGGATGTTACAAGAAGAGAGATACACAGATAAAATATAAAACATAGTACAATACTGTCCCTTCTGAAATCCCCAAATCTAAAGTCCCTCAGTCTTAAGTTCCACACTTAAGTCAAAGACACACTTCAGACAGAAGACACGCGCGGACGCTTGGTCACTCGCTCTTTTACTTAGCTTTTAGACCTTTTATCACATGCTGTTTTGCAGTGCTGCTGCAAATCTCTCCTTCAGGAAAAAAATAATAATTTGTTAGATTCATGCTACAGGTTAATACAGTCGTGTGGATACCTAATATGTGCAGGTTTCTATTTGTTGTGTTTAATATATGCACAATTATTTTTTAATGAATAGTTATTTTTATTTTATTATTTTTTTCTACACTTGTCTACCCTGACTGCAGGCTTGTAACTCAGGCAGCTCTGGGGCTACTCTAGGTCTCCAGGTCTGACTGTTCAGATATTCCCTGGGCTCTGTGAGGTCACTGGGAGTCCCGATAACCAGACAGAGCAGGGGAATGCCCTTTGATTATGCCATGGTCACGGACCGCAGCAATCAAAGGGTTAAGCCCTGGGGACAGGGGTGTCCTCCACTTCCTGCTGCTTACAAAGGCTACTCCAGGAACAGAGCTATTAAGCACAGCTCTGTTGCTAGCACAGCCGTGGAGCTGGAAGCCGCAAAACCCCTATTCTGCAGCAATGTCAAAAGACGTCTCTGCAGAATAACGACCTGAAATGCCTGCCATCAAAAGACAGTGTGTGGTCATTAACAGGAAAGCCTCATCCCCTACAAGGACAAGAAGACTGGATGCGTTGTTCCTGGAAGTGGTTGCAGTGGGGGTAGAGTCATTTGGACTTGCAGCACTTGCCTCCCAAACTCACAGTTTAACAGTGCCCGGGAATCCCCAGTACTCCCATAGGTGCCATGGCTGCCAGATCAGGTGCCACATGCAGGCTCAGACTAGCCCAAAGAGGAAACCCCCGGTTGGGTCCCTGAGCTTCGCAGAGTTGGAGTTATTTTTAAACTGAATATATATACTTGGGGGAGAAAGAAAAGCAGAGAAAGAGCGGGCAAATAGAAAGAGCCAGAGTATAGGAAGCTTGTAAAGTCATTTACAGTAGTTGTAGGCTGGGCCCCTAAAATAAACTCCCTCAGTGGGCCCAGAACCAGCTCAACTGGTGGACCTCTAGAATCAATTCCACCTGTGGTCACAAGGCTCCTCAGTCGACACTAGCCACAGTACCTCCAATTCCGGGATATGGTAGATTTACCAACCCGGAATTGGAGGTGCAGCAACGCATAACTCTCCCCAGTTGCAAGAAATCTGTAATTGTCAGAGGTTAAAAATGACAACTGATTGTAGTCAAACATACAGAAAACAAAACAAAAAAGTTTTACCAACTTACTGCAACATGATAAGCAGTCGTTCTGAGGAAGAGATGGATGTCCTCATGTTGGTGTCCTGAAGCTGGGGATGTGGTGACATAATTTTCACCAGATGGTCAAAGGGACATCATCATGAATTCAAACAATATCTGTGGTAAGCTGTGGAAAGGAAAAAAAAATAAAATAAAATTTAAGATATCATTTACATGCTAAATTTGCTTTAGAAGTTCTTCATACATTTGGCAAATATGATCCCGATGGTTTTGCAGAACATTGATTGTTATAATATGTTCAAATCACGTGTAATTTTTAATCATACCATATTTGAAGTACTATTTCATCATATACATGCTACAAAAAATCTTACAAATTCACTATCATTACACAATACCTGCACCCACCACGCTCTAAACACACAATACCGGCTCCCGCCTGGCCATCATTGCACAATACATGCACCAACCACGCTAATAAAACATAATGCCCGCACACACCTGGCCATCATTTCATAATACCCACACCCACTACGCTGTCATTACACCAAACCCGCACCCACTCGGCCGTCATTACACAATACCCACACCACCCACACTATCAATACACAACACATGCACCCAGCTCGTTATCAATACACAATAACCACAAACAAATAAAAATCTATATTAACAATCTAAATATATTGAAATTGTAACTTATATCTGTCACGTGTTGTCTATAGGGTGTTTATATAGGTTAATTTAAAAGATAATAAGGTGTTAACAGGGTGCAAATAGGATAATAAATATTCTCCAAAATACATGGGCAAAAAAAGAGGTGTAATAACATGTTACAATACATCATGCGAACATACCCTTAAATATCCAACATGGCCGCCAGTGCCGTCCTGCACCCAAAATAATAGGCAAGATAAAAACAGATCTGTATTCTTACCTTGTGACATCAGAGGCCGCTGATTCTCCTGCTCCTCCATCATGATTTTCTTGTACAGATCCTTGTGTCCTTCTAAATACTCCCACTCCTCCATGGAGAAATAGACAGCGACCTCCTGACACCTTATAGGAACCTGACACATAGAAGGATACGGTCATCACCCAGACCCCTCCAGTGGTGTTACTGTATAATGTCCCAGCATTCCCAGCAGTGTCACCTCTCCAGTCAGCAGCTCCGTCATCTTGTTGGTGAGTTCTAGGATCTTCTGCTTATTGTCCCTCTCATGTATCAGTGAGTGCGGGGGAGGCTCTATGATGGGGCCCCGGCTCCATCCTCCTGACACACAGGGACAGCTGCTGGGGGGCCACACAGTCACCTGACGTCTTCGTCTCTACTGTGTAATCCTGTGTATGGAGAGAAATCCCTGGATCAGTGACCGATCTACAGTATTCTAGTGAGTAGAACTAAAAGTAACTAAAACTTTCTAATGGTGTTATTCATTGTACCATAGAATATACAGGGGAAAGGCAAAAAATTCTAAGTGGGGCAAAAAGTGAAAATAAACGTACTTGTGTCATGTTTGCGGAAGTTTTGCTTTACTGTGCTCAATCTCTGGTATATATGATGTGTTCTCTGTAATCAACAGGGTGATATGCATCCGCCAATACCAAACATGTGGGGTTCCTGTTAGGTTTTGGTATCGTAAAAAAATGTAAACATTTTCTAATTTTGAAATTTGCGGCAGCTCCATTTCCTGCGACCAATAACATCTACAGACCTGAGTGAGGGGGAATTTTTGTGGGCTGAAGTGTAATTTTTATTGCTACCAGTTTGGAATACATACGCTCCCTCTTCTCCTGCAGTCAGACCTCTGTGTCCCGGGCGCTTCCTTCTCTCCGGTCAGAACTTGCTGCAGTCAGACCTCTGTGTCCTGGGCACTTCCTTCTCTCCTCAGACCTCGCTGCAGTCAGACCTCTGTGTCCTGGGCACTTCCTTCTCTCCTGTCAGACCTCACTGCAGTCAGACCTCTGTGTCCCGGGCGCTTCCTTCTCTCCTCAGACCTCGCTGCAGTCAGACCTCTGTGTTGTCCTCTGCGTTTTCTCCTCTCTCAGACCTCCCTGCAGTCAGAGCTCTGTGTCCTGGGCGCTTCCTTCTCTCCTGTCAGACCTCACAGTAGTCAGACCTCTGTGTCCCAGGCACTTCCTTCTCTCCTCAGACTCGCTGCGTAGACCTTGTTCCCCCGGGGGCTTCCTTCTCTCCTCAGACCCCCCTCAGTGCCCCGG